>SJYV01031953.1:598351-621405 GCA_006410875.1 Neotragus pygmaeus | reverse complement strand
TTATAGTGGCAGTAGTGCGACTACTGAAAGAAATAAAAATCTTTTAAAACTAGTGGTTTAGGGGACTTCCCTGATGGTCTGATGGTTAAGACTCAGTGCTTTCACTGCAGGAGGCATGGGATCTATCCCTTTTCGGGAACTAAGATCCTCCTGCCGCTTGGCACAGTCAAAACAAAACAAAACTAGTGATTTTATTCTGTGACAGATCCCTCCAGCACCACCAAGACCTGATTTTGATGCCTCAAGGGAGAAACTACAGAAACTTGGAGAAGGAGAAGGGTCTATGACAAAGGAGGAATTCACGAAGATGAAACAGGAATTGGAAGCGTATGTGACTTTTGTTGTTATTTCTGCTTGTTTTTATGCCTTTTTTTGTTTGGTTGGTTTTGGTTTTTGTTTCTCTGCTCTCTGATATCCATCTTTTCAATCATTTCACCACAGTGACTTTTTCTGGAAGATGCAGGTTTAAGCCATACAACCAGTGTTAACTATCATGATCAGAGCCTACAGGAAAATTATAGAATAATTGTCTGCATTGTAAAATTCTTTAAATTGCTGTTTTAAATAAACTCCGAAGATTGAAAACAAAAGATCCACAAGTTCATAAATGGTGGTAGAAAGGGAAGTAATGACTTTTTAAAGTTGCATTAAGCAACTCTGGATATTTTCTTCTTTCTTTTTCAAAAAGTGTGTATGTGTGTGTGTGCGCGTGTGTGTATAATTTTCCCCGTCTTCTTTTGTCTGCCTATGGCTTCTGCCTGAAGGAAAACGAATAGGAGCAAAGCAATGAGAGAATAGTTTTTTAGTGTTTTTTATTAAATGATTATTAGTGTCATATATACTAGACATATATTAAATTCTTGAAAATATTCTATTTCATTTTTAGCATATTTGCTAAAAATACAGTTTTTCCCCTTCTCTTGAACATTTGAAATAATTTTGGATTGTTGCATATTGTTTTTCTGTATTTTGAGAGTTAGACAAGGAAATAGCTTTCCTTGCATTACCATCACCTCCATCACTTTTTCTGGTCATTTCTCCTGTTTGTGCATTTCCTTTTCTCCTCTTCCACTGAATTTCAGTTTTTAAGCATATATTCATG
The DNA here is from genome assembly GCA_006410875.1 of Neotragus pygmaeus. Taxonomy (NCBI): domain Eukaryota; kingdom Metazoa; phylum Chordata; class Mammalia; order Artiodactyla; family Bovidae; genus Neotragus; species Neotragus pygmaeus. Next base: position 620,303 of record SJYV01031953.1, on the reverse strand, counting down.
CTGCTACTAGACTCTTCAGAATGCTAAACTCTTGACAAGGGAAATTAACAAAGTAGGTCTTCTTTGTTAAAGTGTAAGGTGACAGATATTTTAAGAATTCTGTCAATACTGAGTGCAAACAGTAGTGGACAGGTACAACTTCTATGGTTTATAAGCCTGACAGCTGGAAATGAGCAGCACCCATTAACATTGAAAGAATCTGTGGTTTTCCAGTGGCCCTGATCATGATTCTTTTGTGGTCTGGTTAGGGGTTGGATAACAGAGAACCTTGGGTTTATTCTACTGCTACCTCCATCCTCTGCATCCTTCTTTTTTGTCTTCACTGAATGACTACCCTCACAGAGATCAAACTTCTCCCAACATTGGTCCTGCTGGTTTGCTGGTATGTAAAACTTAACCTCCTCGCACATAGTTGAAGCAAGAATATTGGGTCTTTGAGTGTTTTTTTTTTTTCCCCAAACTGACATGTATTACTATAAGATCGCTGTGATTCACTGATGCTATTGAAATGTTTTAAACACAGTTCTTCAGTATAATGGAAAACACTAATCTCTCCATGGTGTGTTTCTTTCTTGTGTGCTTGGGTCTTTAGATGAAAATAATTATTAAAGTTGAAAATATGTTTACTGAGGTTTGTTTTATTTATTTGTATGAGGTGTTTAAAATCAGTAATTATCTAGAAATTGAATCATTAAAATTGTATGCTATAATTTGTAGTATACTTTCTCTGAAGCTAAAAACAAAAAGCCTTATAGTTACCTTTAATATCAACTTGCATAGGAAGAAAGGTTCATAAAACTTAAAAATATTAACACTTATATATAATAAATACCATTAACTAGCATGAAGTCTTTTCAGAGCTGNGTATGCTATAATTTGTAGTATACTTTCTCTGAAGCTAAAAACAAAAAGCCCTATAGTTACCTTTAATATCAACTTGCATAGGAAGAAAGGTTCATAAAACTTAAAAATATTAACACTTATATATAATAAATACCATTAACTAGCATGAAGTCTTTTCAGAGCTGGGTTTTACATATCTTGTTAACAGTTCAACTAAAACCTTTGTTTACATGGATTATATCTTCGTGCCTCTAGTTTTGCATTTAGAATAATTCCTAGTATTTGCTTAAAAAACTGTTGCGGGTGTTTTTCTGCAGTGTTTTACCTTTAATTTTTGCGTATTATTTGTAGTGAGTATTTGGCAATATTCAAGAAGACGGTTGCAATGCATGAAGTGTTTCTGTGTCGTGTGGCTGCACATCCCATTTTGAGGAAAGATTTAAATTTCCATGTCTTCCTGGAATANTCTGCAGTGTTTTACCTTTAATTTTTGCGTATTATTTGTAGTGAGTATTTGGCAATATTCAAGAAGACGGTTGCAATGCATGAAGTGTTTCTGTGTCGTGTGGCTGCACATCCCATTTTGAGGAAAGATTTAAATTTCCATGTCTTCCTGGAATATAATCAAGATGTGAGTATTGATCAAAGCAGTGATCAAGATTTATTCTTAAAGAGTCATTGGAAGAAGAAGAGAGTTGTTAGAAAAGGCTTAAGGCCTTATAAATACATTTTATAAAATGTTCTGATTTTTCAAGGCAGTTTAATATGACTTTTTTTAATGATGATACAATATTTCAGTAGATCTTGAGTAGATTAATTTTTTAAGTGATGCTAAACTATGTTACTACATGAGATATTGATTTTGATCCTGAATTGTGAACTTCTTAAGAAATAGGGCTATTAAATTGTTTAATGTTTCTTAAATTTGAGTTTGGAGGCTTCTGAAGCGTTATGGAGAATTCCAGAGAAGTTCTTGAACTAAAGAATTCCCAGTTAGTTTTGGGTTGATCATGGACTCTTAATCTGTTTAATCTGCCTCCCTCAGTGCTGGTTGCTGATAATTTTCCTCCCTCCCTTCCTCAAGAGGTTTCTTCATTCATGGTCCTGGAAAAAATCTTTTTTAGTGGATGGATGATACAGATCTTGGAGTCTCTATTTGGATGACAAGATTAACTCATAATTTTAGCAGAAGAGAGATGTTTCCTAACCTTCATTCATTTCTTCCTATGTGACCACCTTCCATCAGTGACCACACCCAGGACCTCATCTCACCCCTGAGTTCTTAAACCCTGATATTATGGACTCGAAGCCTTCTGTCCTCACAGCTCCCTTTCTCCCTGTTCCCACTGTCGTTCTTCCTTGACTCGCTGCTGTGTCTACACGCTTGCCTTCCCCTGCACTTTGACCGTGTCAGTAGCTCTTTTTTCTTTCTTTCTTTCTTATCTTGCCTAGAGTGCCTGCTCTGTCACTTATAGCAGTGTTATGACTTTAGACAGATCTCTCTCATTTTCAATGAAAGCTAATTTCAATAATTCTTCTTGATCAGATAATGACCACTCCTTGTTCACTGGGAGTGGGCGTCAATCAGAAAGCAAACACCCAAACCTCCTGTATCCCCCCATAGCCTTCAACCACCTTGGCAGCCACACTCAGTTAATATCTTTCTTTTCTTTTTTCTTCTTTGCTTCCTCCTTTCCAATCTGGATGCCTTTTTAAAATTTTGCTTGCCTGACTGCCCTGGCTGGAACCTCCAGTACAGTGTTACATGGAAATGATAAGAGCAGACGTCCGTGTTCTGTCCCTGATCTTAGGGGAAAAGCACTCACTCCTTCACTATCAAGTGTGATGTTAAATGTGAGTTTTTACATAGATACCCTTTGTCAGCTTAAAGAAGTCCTATTCCTAGTTTGTTGAGTGTTTTTATCATGAAAAAGTACATCTGTTGAGAGGATGATGTTTTTTGTTCTGTTGATGTGGTGAAATGCATCATGCTTTTCCATTTTGACTGAGATACCTTTCTAGCTATGCTGACTCCCGTCTTCTTGTGGATCTATGGAAATCCATCTTGATGTGTTCACCTCTTAACGCTGTGGCTGCTTCCCAGTCTGCTTCATGGGCTTTTCCCGCCATATATCCATTCATTTAAATCTGGTTCTTCCAAGGTTCCTCATTGAGTCCTCTACAAGTCTGTAAAATTTCTAATTTTGTCAATTCTCTCTAATACCTGCTTCTGTGGCTCCATCGATTCTAATATGCTATTAACTTAGAAATCTATGGGAATTCCTTGGCAGTCCGGTGGTTAAGACTCTGTACTTCCACTGTTGGGGGCATGGGTTTGATCCCTGCTCACGGAACTAAGATCCCACAAGCTGCATGGGACAGTCCCGCCTGGCCGCTCCCCCTGCCCCAACTGTATCACTCCTGAGGCCCAGCACTATTCATTAAATAGCCTCCTGAAAAACGTCCATTTAGATGTCCCCTTGGCCTTTTACCCTCAGCTGAACCCTTCTTTTAAATCCATGCCTCCTTTTGTACTGTCTGTCTTGTCTCAAAGAAGGCATCACTAACTCCCATTCCCTTCCACCATGAAAATTGCTGAGGACTCCTACTGTCTATTCCTGTCAGGAGTCACCAGATTCTCTGTCTCTTTTTAATGTGCATACTTGTTTCCATCACTAGACCTAAAGACGAATCCAGACTTTCATAATCTTCACCTGGATTATTGAAGCAGATCCTGACTGGTCAGTCAACCACCAGTCTTAAGTTTCTCAACCCCTCAGTCATATTGAGTTCCTTGGGTGCTTTGCTGATATCCCATGAATAGCTTTAACACTATACTTCTCATACTGTGTGTAATTATATGTTTGCTTCTCTCTCTCTTCCTCTGTACCATTAGTTACTTTAAGAGTAGGGACCACCTGTTAATCATCTTAATATTTGTGACACCCAGCACAGTACGTGATTATAATATACATTCATTATGGTTTGTTAAATGAGTGAATTAGTGAAATAATTAATATAAAAAATAAGGTTAAAAAAAAGCTGGAGTGCTTTGAGAGGCCTAAGATAAAGCAATGAATTGTAACTGAGAATTTGAAAGGGTTTCATGAAGAAATGCCTTTTATTTTGAATATTAAAGTCTGAATAGAGTTTTTGGTGGGAGAGGAGATACCATTTCAGATACAGAGGAACCTAAGAATTCAGAGCCTCTTTCGAGAAGTGTGGCGGGCGCATAAGGCTCTTTAGGGGTAGGGATGGAGTGGAAAGTTAACCTGAACCAGATTTTTTCAAAGTGTTGAGTATCTTGCTAAGGAGATTGGCGTTCAGTCTCTGAACATTATGAAACTCTATGAACTTATTTAAGTATGGAAGAGATGCTCAAAGTGTGATTTTGGAAGGAAAAAGAAAGAAGTTGTAGATTGTGTCAAGATTTTTATTGAAAGGTATGGAGTTTTCATACTTTCATATCTTCACAGTCAGTCTCTCCTATCAGGAAGCTTCCATAAGTCTCTTATCTTTATCTATCAGAGGGCAGACAGAATGAAAACCATAATCAGACTAATCAAACTGATCACATGGACCACAGCCTTGTCTAACTCAATGAAACTGTGAGGCATGCCGTGTAGGGCCACCCAAGATGGACGGGTCATAGTGGAGAGTTCTGAAAAATGTGGTCCACTGGAGAAGGGAATGGCAAACAACTTCAGTATTCTTGCCTTGAGAATGTGATGAACAGTATGATAAGGCAAAAAGATACGACACTGAAAGATGAACTCCCCAGGTCAGTACATGCCCAATATGCTACTGGAGAAGAGTGGAGAAATAACCAGAAAGAATGAAGAGACAGAGCCAAAGCGAAAACAGTGCCCAGTTGTGGATGTGACTGGTGATGGAAGTAAAGTCCAGTGCTGTAAAGAACAATAAAAGAACGATATGACATAGGCACCCAGAATGTTAGATCCATGAATTAATTGGAAGTGATGAAACAAGAGATGGCAAGAGTGAACATTGACATTTTAGGAATCAGGGAACTAAAATAGACTGGAATGAGCAAATTTAATTCAGATGACTGTTATATCTACCACTGTGGGCAAGAATCCTTTGGAAGAACTGGAGTAGCCCTCATAATCAACAAAAGAGTCTGAAATGCAGTACTTGGATGCAATCTCAAAAACGACAGAATGATCTGTCTTCATTTCCAAGGCAAACCATTCAACATCACAGTAATCCCAAGTCTATGCCCCAACCACTAATGCCAAAAAAGCTGAAGTTAAACAGTTCTATGAAGACCTACAAGATCTTCTAGAACTAACACCCCAAAAAGATGTCCTTTTCATTGTAGGGGACTGGAATGCAAAAGTAGGAAGTCAAGAGATACCTGGAGTAAGAGGCAAGTTTGGCTTTGGAGTACAAAATGAAGCAAGGCAAAGGCTAACAAAATTTTGCCAAGAGAACACACTGGTCATAGCAAACACTCTCTTCCAAACAACACTAGAGATAACTCTACACGTGGACATCACCAGATGGTCAATACTGAAATCAGATTGATAGTATTCTTTGTAGCTGAAGATGGAGAAGCCCTATGCAGTCTGCAAAAACGAGATCAGGAGCTAACTGTGGCTCAGATCATGAACTCCTTATTGCCAAATTCAGACTAAACTGAAGAAAGTAGGGAATACCACTAGACCATTCAGGTATGACCTAAATCAAATCCCTTAACAATTATACAGTAGAATATTGTACAGGAGGCAATGATCAAGACCATCCCCAAGAGAAAGAAATGCAAAAAGGCAAAATGGCTGTCTGAGGAGACCTTACAAATAGTTGAGAAAAGAAGAGACTCTAAAGGCAAAGGAGAAAAGGAAAGATATATCCATTTGAACGCAGAGTTCCAAAGAATAGCAAGGAGAGATAAGAAAGCCTTCCTTAGTGATCAGTGCAAGGAAATAGAGGAAAACAATAGAATGGGAAGGACTAGAAATCTGTTCAAGAAAATTAGAGATACCAAGGGAAAAGGATGGGCACAATAAAGGACAGAAATGCTGTGGACCGAACAGAAGCAGAAGATATTAAGAAGAGGTGGCAAGAATAAGCAGAACTATACAAAATAGATGTTCGTGACCCAGATAACCACAATCACTCACCTAGAGCCAGACATCCTGGAGTTCAAAGTCAAGTGAACCTTAAGAAGTATCACTATGAACAAAACTAGTGGAGGTGATGGAATTCCAGTTAAGCTGTTTCAGATCCTAAAAGATGATACTGTGAAAGCACTGTACTCAATATGCCAGCAAATTTGGAAAATTCAGCAGTGGCCACAGGACTGGAAAAGGTCAGTTCTCCGTCCAGTCCCAAAGAAAGGCAATGCCAGAGAATGTTCAGACTACCGCACAAATGCACTCACCTCGAACACTAGCAAAGTAATGCTCAAAATCCTCCAAGCCAGGCTTCAACAGTACATGAGGCGTGAACTCTCAGATGTTCAAGCTGGATTTAGAAAAGCCAGAGGAACCAGAGATCAAATTGCCAACATCTGTTGGATTATCAAAAAGCAAGAGAGTTCCAGAAAAGTATCTACTTCTGCTTTATTGACGATGCCAAAGTCTTTGACTGTGTGGATTATAACAAACTGGAAAATTCTGAAAGAGATGGGAATACCAGACCACCTGACCTGCCTCCTGAGAAATCTGTATGTAGGTCAAGAAGCAACAGTTAAAATTGAACATGGAACAATGTACTTGTTCCAACATGGGAAAGGTGTATGTCAAGGCTGTATATTGTCACCCTGCTTATTTAACTAATATGCAGAAAGCAAAGAACTAACAAGCCTCGTGATGAAAGTGAAAAAGGAAAGGGAAAAAGCTGGCTTAAAACTCAACATTCAGAAAACGAAGATCATGGCATCCGGTCCCATCACTTCATGGCATATAGATGGCAAACAATGGAAACAGTGAGAGACTCTTTTCTTGGGCTCCAAAATCACTGCAGTTGATGACTGCAGCCACGAAATTAAAAGACTCTCGCTCCTTGGAAGAAAAGCTATGATAAACCTAGATAGCACATTAAAAAGCAGAGACATTACTTTGCCAACAAAGGTCCATCTAGTCAAAGCTATGGTTTTTCCAGTGGTCATGTATGGATATGAGAGTTGGACTATAAAGAAAGCTGAGCACCAAAGAATTGATGCTTTTGAACTGTGGTGTTGGAGAAGACTCTTGAGACTCCCTTGGACTGCAGGGAGATCCAACCAGTCCATCCTGAAGGAAATCAGTGCTGACTATTCATTGGAACAACTGATGCTGAAGCTGAAACTCCAATACTTTGGCCACCTGATGTGAAGAACTGACTTATTTGAAAAGACCCTGATGCTGGGAAGGATTGAAGGCAGGAGGAGAAAGGAACGACAGAGGAAGAGATGGTTGGGTGACTCTTTGTGACTCCATGGACTGCAGCATGCCAGGCTTCCCCATCCTTTACCAACTCCCAGAGATTGCTANGCAGTCCATGGAGTCGAAAAGATTTGGACATGACTGAGCTACTGAACTGACTGAACTGATGGGGTTTTAGGAAGCATGAGAATCTGAGCGACTGTATAGATGGGAAAACAATGAGTAGGGAACCAAGAAGAGGGAAAACTTGGAGATCAGATTATAATAAGTACTTTTAAAAATATTTAATGTGCGGTTAGCAGAATATATATGTAAAGAATATGATGTAGGCAATTGGAAATAGAGTCTAAGATTCAGGAAAGAGCCTAGGCGTAGTGATTGAGATCTGCTAGTCACTTGCTTGATGGTGAGTATTGAAGCCATGGCAGCAGATAAGGAAGTTAGATGAGATGTTCCTTTGTGGGGCACTGATGCAATAAGTGGTAAAGTCAGAGCTGACTGCTTCTCAGTTTTGCCTTTAGATATATACTGTTCATGCCATTCAGAGTCATCTTTTGTGTCCTTTGTCTCGTGAGTTGCTGACCCCAAGATAGGTTGGGAGATGAAATTAGGAGGAATTCAGAGTGAAAATTTTGCAAAATATATTTTCAGAGTTTCTGCAGAATCATATGATGGTATATTGTACTCCAAGAAATTTTACATGTTCAGAGAAGCTCCTGAGTGAATTTTTAGTTGACTTTATATGATGTAGTAGTGTTTGACAAAGTATGATGAAAGGGCTCCTTAGAGCAGAATTATCAACTACACTTACACGATTTGGAGGGGTTTCCCTGGTGGCTCAGCGGTAAAGACTGCCTGCAATGTGGGAGACTTGGGTTTGATCCCTGGATTGGGAAGATCCCCTGGAGAAGGGAACGGCAATCCAGTCCAGTATCCTTGCCTGGAAAATTCTATGGACAGAGGAGCCTGGCAGGCTACAGTCCATGAGGTCATAAAGTGTCAGACACGACTGAGCGGCCAGCACTTTCACTCTTGAGCCTCACTGTAGATCTGCTGAACCTGAATCTTTGGGGGTGAGGCCAGACTCTTTTAAGTTCCCAGAATTTGAAAATCACTGATCATACGTAATGAAATTGCCACTTTATTAAGTTTAAAAACTGGAGTCCTTTTGAGATTGCTGTTTTGATGACAGAGAATAAAGGAGGTATTAACTTCTCATTTGTAATCTTAAAAGAAATACTAACTTAAATTTACCTTTCTTTCAGTTGAGTGTGCGAGGAAAAAATAAAAAAGAGAAACTGGAAGATTTTTTTAAAAACATGGTTAAATCAGCAGATGGAGTAATTGTTTCTGGAGTAAAGGTAAGACACTATTTGGTTAACAGAGGTACTGCTTTGAGAATTTACTTCTTTTATGAGGGAGATACTTTGAGATTTTCCGATGTATAGGCAGTTATATTGGAATGAAAGAGAAGTTTGGATAGTAGACTTCTTAGGCCTGGGAAACTGAGCCCCTTGCCCTGAGTTCCCCTGTTCAGAGAGCTCCTTTCTCTAAGGGGTGATAGGTCTGCAGCTCCAAGGGGATTTGCCAACCCAGAGCCCACACCCCTGTCCTCCAAACCAGACCATTCTCCTTGTCTAGAACCCCACATTTTCTTGCCCAAATTCCGAGCCTGCCTTCAAGTCCTGCCTGGACTTCCTCCTTGAATTCATCTGCTGGTGAGTAGACCATGCCTCTGGTGGTCTGGCCTCCACAGGTAGTCAAGGAGTAGAGGGCCAGCACAGGGAAGAAGAGCAGTGTGCAGGATGGAAGGACTGTCCGGCCACATGCACGTGAGGTCCCTCTGGGTGCCTTACGGAGTCTCAGGGTGGGGCACTGAGGGGCTGCCTTGGTTTGTACACTTAGCCTTGGCTTTACAAATGCTAGGGGCCGACTTGGGTTCAGATTTGAAGTTAGAAGAGCTCAGTTGAAGTTTTGGTTTTGTCTCATAGTAGCTACATGACCTTAAGAAAAGTCACTTTTCTTTCTCTAAATCTCAGGTTTCTCATTTTGAAAATGTGGTTAGTAATGCTACCTAGCTACAGAATTGTTAGAAACACTGAGTTAGATTTAGAAAGAATGAGATGCTATGTATGCATATACTTATAATTACCTAGATAACACCTAGATTTTTCTTAATGATGGTCTGAAAATGGTACAAGAATTGATTTTTTTGAAAACTCTTACCATCAAAATATTGAGAAAAATGTTTATTGCAGAATGTATTTTCAAAGTTTATATAGAATCGTATGATGGTATATTGTACTCCAATAATAATATTAAGCAAATAAGCAATAAATAATGCTTTATCATCATTGCCTGTTTTTATAAATATATCTACACTAAAACTTGGGTGTAAAGTACTATTTGATTTATACTTTGATTTTATAGAGACAGGTCAGTTGAGATGTTGACAGTGCATCTCCTTTGGCTACTTTTAATAAAGAGTTGACATGGGAATTCCCTGGCAGTCTAGTGGTTAGGACTCAGCGCTTTCACTGCCAAGGGCCTGGGTTCAATCCCTGGTCAAGAAACTAGGATCTCACAAACTGTGCAGTGAGACCAAAAAAAGATTCAAGCTGGTTTTTGTTTTTTTTTCCCAGATTATTTCCATTTTGATGCTACTTATGTTGAACTTTTTGATTAACATTAAGTATAAACCACTATATTGATTATGAGTTTGATAATTTTATTAAAGTAATAGCTGACATTTTTTTGAACATTTGGAGTGTGGTGTTTGATGACGCACATTTCATTAATCTTCACTACAACTCTGCAAGTTAGTTTTATCTCTATTTTTCCAATAGACCTCACCTGTACTAGTTAAGAAAACTAGTACACATGCATGAACAGATTTTAAGTCACATTTTGTCACACTAACTTTTGCTACTGTGTTCTGTTAATATGAGTCTCAAGTTACATCATTTCAACTGGTACTTTTTCAGTAAACAGTTGCTATTTTAGAAGGGAGGAAAGTAGTTCATTGTTTTTAGTTTTAATGGATTTCTAGCTTTGTTCCAAAAAAGATTGAAAACAGAGTTTAATAGGAAAATTGCTCCCAGATAGCTAATTTGGCCAAGTTCCCCAAAGCAATCAGAGAGGGCCAATGACTAAGGCTTGGCAGCATTCAGGAATGGTTCATAAAATGCATAACAGACCAAGAGAAGCAGATTTCTACTTGTCTGCCAGGCTTTTTTCCCTTTTTTTTTTTCTCAAAAGCAATTGATTGCTCCCACTGGAGGAAATCAATGTGTTGGAGAAGCAGGATTGTAGTGGAAGAGCACAAGCTGGAATAGGTTCAAGTACAACATGGGAGCTTGGACCATATGGGACCATAAGCTTTCTGCTGTAGAACTGTGGAAGACGTCTTACTTGATAGATGTTTTTGAAGTTTGAACTTACATGTTTTGAAGTTTGAACTTGGTGAAATCAATACAATGTCTGATTATTAGAGGATAGCTATGCTGTTTAATGATGATCTTTTATGATTATAAGGCAGCAAAGTGATTTATATATTAGATTAAAGCAAATAAGTGAAAAAAGCTCATATTTTCTTTTGATCCCATAGGATGTAGATGATTTCTTTGAGCATGAACGAACATTCCTTTTAGAATATCATAACCGAGTTAAGGATGCATCTGCTAAATCTGATAGGATGACAAGATCCCACAAAAGTAAGGTTTTTCTCTGTGGCTCAAGTTTACATTGTTTAATGGAATAATTATCAAGTTATTATGTTATTTACAGTTGTAAAAGTCTTGATATAGGGCAGTGATTTTCAAACTATGGTCTATGAAGCTTTGATCTCAAGACCCTTTTAAGCAAGTCTGTGAGAACAAAACTAATTTCATAATAATACTAGGATGATTTTTTTGTCCTTTTCACCATGTTGACATTTATACCAACGATGCAAAAGCCGTGATGGATAAATTGCCAGTGACTTAGGACAAATCAAAACAGGGGCACCAAACTGTACAAAATAATCTTCGAATTCTTTCCCACAGTGCATTCAAAATTTTAAAAATTCAATTCAGAATGTCCTTGATGAAGCAGTGAAACTTATTACTTATTGAAAGTCTCCTCCCTTGAGTATACTTTTTTAATATGCTGAATGATGGATTGGGAGGCATGCATAAAGCACTTCGCATATGGATTATGATGGTTCTTTCTAGAAAAGCAACTGAGTTGCAACTGAACTGGCTGTTTTTTTTCAATACCATTTTTACTTGAAAGGACAACTGACAGACAAGCTGCTATTATGCAGACTTGTATATTGGTAGCCATTTTATCAAAAATTAATTAAATGAGGCTCACACATCGTGGAAAACTACTGGCAGTGTTTGTTGACAGTGGTAAAAATCAAGGTTTCCAGCAATTATTAGAATCTTGAAAAATTTGTATCAGTCACCATGAATTTGCTTTTCAGTAATTAAAGACTTGTCTGAGAAGATTGATGGTGATATTACTGAGTACTGAAGTACATCTGCATTTGGAAGATGTGTGTGATTTATTGAACCAGTATTTTCTAAATAATCAAAATCATGTTAAGTACACGATAGATTAATGGTTTTTTTTAACAGCTATATTGAAGTGTAATTGCAATAAACTGCAATGTTCAAAGTTTACAATTGGATAAGTTTTGACACATGTATGACATCATCAGTAGAGACAGTATAATGAAATGTCCATCACCACACATAGTCCTCTTGTGGCCCTTCATAATCCCTCCATCCTGTCCCTGTCCCCAGGCCACTGGTGATAATACTTTCTGTCTCTCTAGATTAATTTGCATTTTCTAGAGTTATATATAAATGGAATCATACAGTATGTATGGTCTGGCTTTGAAATTCAACAAAATTATTTTGAGTTTCATCAGTTGTATGCATCAGTAGTTCATTCTGTTTTATTGCTGAGTGGTATTCCATTGTATAGATCTACCACAGTTGTCTATTCAGTTGGTGGACAATTGGATTGTTGCTGGCTTTTCACCCATTCAAATAAAGCTGACATATGTAAGTCTTTGTATGAGCATATGCTTTCATTTCTCTTGGGTAGTACCTAGAAATAGAATGACTGGGTTTTTTAAAGAAATTGCCAAACATTTTTCCAAAATGATTGTATCATTCTGCATTCCTACCAGCTGTGCACAAGAATTCCAGCTGCTTCATATCCTCACCAACAAAGTCAGTCTTAAATTTTATCCATTCTGCTAGGCCAGTATGGTTTTAATTTCAGTGACTGATAATATTGAACTTCTTTTCTTGTATAAGTCTTTCAACTTTATTCTATCAAAGTTGTTTTGGCCCCTCTAGGTTCTTTATTTTTTCAGATGGATTTTAAAATCAGCTCATCACTTTCTACAAAAATGCCTGCTGGGACTTTTTATTGGAATTGTGTAGAATATAGATCAATTTGGGGAGGATTAACATCTCAAAAGTATTGGTTCTTCTGATACATGAACAGGGTATATCTCTATTTACTTTGGTCTTCTCTCAGCAATTTTTTGTAGCTTCCTTTGTAAAGCTTTTATATTATACATCTTTGGTTAGATCTCTGTTATTTGATGTGATTCTAAATGATGTGTTTTTTACACTTGAGTTTCTAGTTTTTTTGCCAATATATAGAAATGCATTGTATTTTCAGCATTGAGCTTATATCTTGCAGCCTTTCTAAATCAACTCACTTATTAACTATTTTGTAGATTCCTTAGCATTTTCTACATAAAGGGTTATCTGTTAATAAAAACAGTTACACTTCTTCCGTTCCAGTTGAAATGATGTTTCTGTCTTTTCCTTGTCCATTATACTGTAGCTGTACCCTCTAGTACCATGTTGGTAAAAGTGGTGAGGGCAAGCGGTTTGACCCTGTTCCTTATCTTGTAGGAAAGCATCCATCTTAATTGTGATTGTTAGGTATAGGTTTTTCCTAGATGCCTTTTAGTAGGTTGAAGTCAGGAATGAATGTTGGATTTTGTCAGATGCTCTTTTTGTAACAATTAAGATAACCATACGGTTTTTATTTTTTTAGTCTGTTAATATGGTTAATCATGTTGATTGATTTTCAGATACTAAACCAATCCTATATTCTTGGGATAAATATCACGTTATATCATTGGAGTTTAATGTGATAGAGTACACAGATTTCATTGATAGGACTTTAGGTTCCCCAGTGTGACTAACCCTTAAAGGAACTACTGCTTGTTGCGTAGAGTATCCACAGTTATCTGAAAATATTAGTAAAATACCTCCTGCTTTTCCAACGACATACCTGTTTGAAGCTAGGTTTTTTTTTCCCCACTGCTGCTGCTAAGTCACTTCAGTGACTTAGTGTCCGACTGTGTGACCCCATAGATGGCAGCCCACCAGGCTCCCCCGTCCCTGGGATTCTCCAGGCAAGAACACTGGCGTGGGTTGCCATTTCCTTCTCCAATGCGTGAAAGTGAAAAGTGAAAGGGAAGTCGCTCAGTCGTGTTCGACTCCTAGTGACCCCACGGACTGCAGCCTACCAGGCTCCTCTGTTCATGGTATTTTCTAGGCAAGAGTACTGGAGTGGGGTGCCATCGCCTTCTCTGTTTTTCCCCACATACTTGAGCAAAAATACTGTGTCACAGTACAGTGAATGCAGAAGCAGATAAGAGAACGGAGCTATTGACTATTAATCCAGACACAAAAAAGAGATTTGCAAAAATCTTAAGTGTCGCCATGGACACTGATTTTAAATATTTTTCATTTAAATATTATGTTAACATATAATGGTTTGAATACTGTTATTTTAAAATAGTAATATTAAGACAGTACTTTCAGGGGTTGTTTCTATCATTTGTTACTCTAGAAGTTTCTCTGAACATGTAGAGCACCTGAAACCACGAGGAGGAGACCCACTTCACACAGCAGTCTCTCCTCAGCATGAAGCCGGCTTGTGGTGTCGCTTCTGCAGTTGCTATTTGCTCTTGTTGATTGTTCTCCTCCTTTGGGAGAGTAAGAGAGAGAGAATGCTGTCTGGGTGGTTTCCTTAAGGAAAAAAAAAAAATAAATACTTAAATTTTTTTTGTTTCCCTTAAAAAAAAACAAACCTCTATACAGTGCTACAGACCCAGAAGTCTCTCTGAATATTCTTTGCTCTTGTGTGTCTCCCTGGTCCTTTTCCATGCCCTTCTCTTTATCTAGAATTCTTTCCTCCACTTTGCCTAGTAAAGATTTCCTCACCCTGCAAGCTCCAACTCCTGCTGTAGTTTATAGCTACTTCCAGTTCCATTCATCATAATGTATTATAGTTTGTGTCGTTTCTTTCTCTAGACTTCGGTATCTCATATTACATACACATTTTTTGGAAGGTACGTATTCAGTAACTTTTTTAATCCATGAATAAATATATTAAATCCTTAAAACTTTTTCCATAGGTGCTGCAGATGATTACAATAGAATTGGTTCTTCATTATATGCTTTAGGAACTCAGGATTCTACAGATATATGCAAGTAAGGATTCTGATTTAAAACATTAAATAAAACAAAATTTTTGTTGGCAGCTCGGGCACACACACTACTGCTGACCCAGCAGGCGTTTTGGAATGTTTTTGTCAAAACACATTGACAGTGTAGAGCTTCTTTATAAACTTAGGTTGGTGTTATTTTTCTCTTCCTTTTCTCTCTTTTTTAAATCTGAGAAATAAAAATCAACCTTAGTATATATAATTTTTAACATTTACAGTGTTTTAGTTGATGAAAATTTGCCAATTTGTGTGGGTGAGAGAGAAACAGAACTTATATTAAAATATTCTTAGATTTTAATAAAGTTTATTTTAAATAAATGCTTTTTTAGAATTAGAATATATATATATATATATATATATATTAATATATATTTTGTTGGAGGCCAAGTTTTACTCTTTGGCCACCTGATTCAAAGAACTGACTCACTGAAAGAGACCCTGATGCTGGGAAAGATTGAAGGCAGTGAGGGGAGGAGATGACAGAGGATGAGATGGTTGGATGGCATCATCAACTCAATGGACATGAGTTTGAGCAAGCTCCAGTAGTTGGTTGTGGACAGGGAAGCCTGGTGTGCTGCATTCCATGAGGTCGCAAAGAGTCAGACACAACTAAGCAACTGAACTGAAGTTTTAATCTAGCCATAAATCTTAGTTGCCTGTGTAATGTTGTTTAAACTTAACTCTCTGTTGAAAATAGCTGAAACATACTTTTAAAAATTTAAGAGGAAAAACTGTTTTCATAGTCTATGCCTTTCTCTAAACCACATCCTCGAACTTTTCTCTAGTATATCCTGTCTCAGTAGACATGTCAGATCAAATTTTTCAGCAAAACAAGATACCATAGCCTACTAATTAACTAATTAACATGCTACCTTCCCAAACAGTTCTTAAGTCTTTGATCGGAAAAAAAGGCAGCCTTGCCATGTGTTATCTTACATAAACCTGTCAAAGCAAGTTCTTTTTAATAAAGTGAAGTTCATAAAATTCAGCTTTCAATAGTATATGCCCTGATCCAAATATAATATTGTCTGTCATATTTTACAGAATACCCTTTAATAGTTTGGCATTGGGATATTTTTTAGTTGGCATCAGCATTTGAAAGATGGACTTTCTAGTTAAAAGCGACGGTGGGGACTTCATGGTGGCCTGGCGGTTAGGGTCTGGGCTGTCACTGAGGTGGCCCCGGTTCAGTCCCTGGTCAGGAACATCCTGCAAGCTGTAAGTGCAGCTCCCCTCCCCACCCCCCAAAAAGTGAAAGTGAATCCTGAAATAGAAATTGGCTCTTTCTTTTTAGTTTTCCAAAACAAAACAGGTCTATTTGAAAATATTTAAAATGTAGTTCTTCGGATGTGATTGTTCTGTACTTCTGTAGTAATTTAAAGGTATGGACTTTATTTAATATTGTGCAGCATATTACTAAAGGATATCGAGACAAAGGTTGTTTTTTAAAAAATATTTATTTGGCTGCACTGAGTCTTAGTTATGGCGTGTGGGATCTAGTTCCCTGACCAGGGATTGAACCTAGGCCCTTGCATTGGAAGCATGAAGTTTTAACCACTGGACTACCATGGAATTCCCAAGACAAAGTTTTTGATCTTGAAAAGGGAGGATTTTCTATAACAGTACATCAAGGGGAATCTGTTATATGGGTGCTTGTACAAAGAAAGATTTTTGTTGGACTAGATGAAATCTGCAGTGAAAAAAATCATTATTATTGTAATGAGGTAAGAATGTTCATTATTAATATGGTTTGGGGGTGTGTTCTTTGAACATTTGGAATAGAAAATTATTTCAAAGATAGCTTATGATGAAATATTTTTCCCTTCCAGGTTTTTTCTTAAAGTTTCAGAACTGTTTGATAAGACAAGAGTAAGTACTACTAATAATTAACCTTTAGGAGTGTAAATCTCTGCAAACAATAATGTTTAACTTGTTGGGCTGTGTTTAACTTTATGAGAAAGATGAGTTATACTTTAGAAGAATGAAGAGACAGATTTAGATTTGAAAATAATGAGTTTTTCAGGAAATTCACTTTTTGTTATGGTGTAAAAGTTCAAATTTTAAAAATATATAAATTTATTTATTTTAATTGGAGGCTAATTACAATATTGTATTGGTTTTGCCATACATCAACATGAATCCGCCACAGGGGTACACGTGTTCCCCATCCTGAATCCCCCTCCCACCACTCTCCCCATCCCATCCCTCTGAGTCATCCTAGTGCACCAGCCACAAGCATCCTGTATCCTGCATCGAACCTGGACTGACGATTAGTTTCATATAAGATACTATACATGTTTCAATGCCATTCTCCCAAATCATCCCACCCTCCCAAATCATCCCACCCTAAGTTCAAATTCTTGATCAGAAAATGTGTTCAGTAGGAAACTGGGTTTATTTTTATGAAAAAAATCGTTTTCTCTTGGGGATTTTGTAAGCTAGAAGAAAATCTTGGATTCACTATAACTTTACCAAGATTATTGTTTTTGATCCCCCATGAAATACTGAGTTAAAAGTGAGTTGTATCAATGTAAAGCAAATATATAACTGCATGAAATTTTCATTCATTTTAGTAATAATACTGATACAATCTTGGTTTTCAGGGGTCATATTTATTTATAATCATGATAGTTAAATATTTAACATTTTTATAAATTGATAGAATAGTGAAAATGTTTACTAAAAGTAGATGTAAAGATGGGATTAGATGCACAGAGATCTGTTGTGAAAAGAAAAAAGGAAGGAGCAATAATAGACAGGAAGAGCCTTCAGATGACAGTGCCAGTCTGCACCTGTGAAAGGAGAGGGGGAGGAAAGAGGACTGGCTAGGCAGGGTTTCAGACTGTAGCATAGTTCTAAGAAAGCTTTATCCAGGTCACAGGGGAGTCCTTAAGCAAAAGCTGCCCGTTAGAGTTCTGCGTCAGGCAAAAATGGGCTGGGTGGGGAGGATAGAACATAACTTTGGTATGAACATGATTCCAGATCCAGAGATTCTGCAGTTGGGGCTATCAGCCAGCCTCAGCAAGCATTTCTCTTGACCGAGGTCCAGGTGGCACACTCCAGTAACCCCCAAATTCTTATTTCCATTAGCATGTGCGTGATGTTCTGGTTACTATGGCTGTGTTACAAATCATCCTAAAATCAGTAGTTTTAAACAGCAACCATTTGATTAAGCCAATGAACTCTGGTTCAAGAACTCAGAAAGGGCGCAGCAGAGATGATTGCCTCTGCCCCCTGGTGTGCCTCCACAGGAAGGCTGTGAAGGCCAGGGCCCAGAGCTATCTGAAGGCTCGATCATTCCTGTGTCCAAGGGTTGATACTGGCTAGCAGCTGGAACTTCTGCTAGGGCTGTTGGCTGTAACACCTACATGTGGCTTTCCCATGGAGCTGCTTAGGCTTCTTCACAGCTTGGTAAAGAGGTTCCAAAAGTGAGCATCCCAAATGATGGGAAGAGGAAGCTGGGGCTTGGAAACTGGCGTGGCATCATTCCTGTATTGGCCAAGCAGTCTTAGAGCCCAGATTCAAAGAGAGAGGACACACACCCTACTTATTAATGGCAGGTGAGGAGCCCCGTTGAAAAGCACCCAACATTAACTAGCATATCAGGAAGTTAAGTTTGTTTCTCCGAAAAGAAACTTAAAGTTTTTTTCTAACTTTTTATTAAAGTATACTATACATGTAGAAAAAAGCACATAATAGAAACGTACAGCTCAGTGAAATGTTATTTCACACACCCAAGTAATGAATACCCACATCAAGAAATGGAGCGTTACAGCAATTCAGGTGCCGACTCCCCTTTCAGCTGCCTTCTGAGTCACCACCTCCTGCAAGACTAACCACTGTCCTAGCTTCCAACCGCAAAAATTGGTTTTATTTTCATATCTTATATAAATACACATGCAGTATATATTCTTCTTTGTCTGGTTTCTTTTAATTGTTATATACATGAGATTCATTGGTGGTGTTGCATGTAGGTATAGTTCCTACATTCTTGTTGCTGTATTGTTTTCCATTGGAAGAACATACCTAACTTTATTATTTGTTCTACTGGTGAGCATTTGGATAGTTGCCGGTTTGAGGTACTTGACACGGAGTACTGTTAAGACCATTTTTTATTTATCTTCAGCTGAACATAAGTATATATTTCTGTTGGGTGTATGTAACTTGGAGACGTGATGGTTTGTAGGATACCCTTGTGAAAAGCTTTTGTAGGTAAACTGTTTCCCAAAGTGATTGTGCCAGCTTACATTCCCACCAGAATGAATGTGAGCATTGGGCTGCTGCAGAGGGTTGTAATATTTGGTATCTTTTTTTACTTTAGCTGTTCTGGTGGATGTATAGGAATTTTTTTTTTAATTTTTTATTTTGACAACAATTTCTGACTTAGATTGCAAGAATAGTAAAAGAATTCCTGTACACGTGTCACCCAGATGTCCTTTCCTTTTGTT
Organism: Neotragus pygmaeus; assembly: GCA_006410875.1. Classification (NCBI taxonomy): domain Eukaryota; kingdom Metazoa; phylum Chordata; class Mammalia; order Artiodactyla; family Bovidae; genus Neotragus; species Neotragus pygmaeus. Next base: position 601,095 of record SJYV01031953.1, on the reverse strand, counting down.
GTTGTTCAGTTACTAAGTCTTGTCCAACTCTGCAACCCCATGAACCTGCAGCAAGCCAGGCTCCCTGCCCATCACCATTTCCCAGAGTTTGCTCAAACTCATGTCCATTGAGTCGGTGATACCATCCAACCATCTCATCCTCTGTCGCCCTCTTCTCTTGCCATCAATCTTTCCCAATATCAGGGTCTTTTCCAGTGAGTCAGCTCTTCGCATCAGGTGGCCAAAGTATTGGACCTTCAGCTTCAGCACCAGTCCTTCCAATAAATATTCAGGGTTGATTTCCTTTAGGATGGACTGGTTGGATCTCCTTGCACTTCAAGGGGCTCTCAAGAGTCTTCTCCAGCACCATAGTTCCAAAACATCAATTTTTTGACGCTCAGCCTTCTTTATAGTCCAACTCTCACATTCATACATGACTACTGGAACAATCATAGCTTTGACGAAACGGACCCTTGTTGGCAAAGCAATGTCTCTGCTTTTTAATACACTGTTACAGTTTGTCATAGCTATCCTTCTAAGGAGCAAGCGTCTTTTAATTTTGTGGCTGCATTCATTGTCCAGGGATTTTGGAGCCCAAGAAAACGAAACATNCTAAACGGACCTTTGTTGGTAAAGCAATGTCTCTGCTTTTTAATACACTGTTACAGTTTGTCATAGCTATCCTTCTAAGGAGCAAGCATCTTTTAATTTTGTGGCTGCATTCATTGTCCAGGGATTTTGGAGCCCAAGAAAACGAAACGATGCTGTTTCCACTTTTTCCACATCTGTTTGCCATGAAGTGATGGGTCAGATGCCATGTTCTTTGTTTTTTGAATGTTGAGTTTTAAGCCAGCTTTTTCATTCTCTTCTGTCACCTTCATCAAGAGGCTCTTTAGTTCCTCTTCACTTTCTACCATTAAAGTGGTATCATCTGCATATTTGAGGTTGTTGATATTTCTCCCAGCAGTCTTGATTCCAGCTTGTGATTCATCTAGCCCAGCATTTTGCATGATGTACTGTGCATATAAGTTAAATAAGCAGGGTGACCGTATACAGCCTTGCGTACTCCTTTTATTGTTTGAACCTATCCATCGTTTCATATCCAGTTCTAATTGTTGCTTCTTGTCCTGCATACAGATTCCCTTAATGTTAACATTTTCTACATTAAAGTTATTTTATTCCAAAAAGTCCATATTTATTGTTTTTTGTCCTTTGTGTACATTTCTCTCTCTCTCCTAAAGATGAGAATCAATTTTGAACATTTATTTTTTAATTTAAGGATAACTGCTTTACAGAATTTTGTTGTTTTCTAAGAATCAATTTTAATGATTATCAGTGATTCTCCTTACTCATCAATATCTGTTTTACAAATGTTCCCAGTTGTCTTATAAGTGGCTTTTTACAGTGGACTTTCTTTGAATCAGGATTCAAATGAGGTTGCCATATTAGATTTGGTTGACATAATACATTCTTCTTTATCCTCTGTCTCTCCAGAGTGAATGAAGAGTTCTCATCTTTTTAGTCTGACATGGCTGCTTCCCACTTCACCTCACCTCAGACTCACCACACCACTTTAGTTCTATGTTTTGGGTTTTTTTTTAATTTTTACTCTTTGGTATTTTCAGGCTCATTTTGTAAATGTTTTAATGTTGTTTTGTGGTTGTCTATAGCAGGGGGATTGGTTTGAATTACCTAGTTCATTACTACTGCCAGCCTCCGTTACTTTATAGTTATGTGTCCATATCAGTTGCTGTTAAAATGAATAGAAAAATACAGGTGAACCTAAAAGATGATATTGAAACTAGTTACAGCCAAGAACTTGAGTCAAATATGGAGTCCTTCCATAATTTCACTAATCTCATTTGATCTCATCATTTTTCTGTTTTTTTTTTTTTTTTCGTCAGTTACATACAAAGACAAAATAACAGGCTTATAGAAAGAATGGAAGGAAACTTAGCTTAAATAGGAACTGATACTGTAGTTACTTATAACTGTAATTTTTTATCTTCATTTTTAAAAATTTATTTATTTTAATTGGAGGCTAATTACTTTACAATATTGTAGTGGTTTTTGCCATACATCGACTTGGATCAGCCATGGATGTACACGTGTCCCTCCATCCTGAACCCCCCTCCGACCTCCCTTCCCACCCCATCCCTTGGTTGTCCCAGAACACCACCTTTGAGTGCCGTGCTTCTTGCTTTGAACTTGCACTGGTCATCTATTTTACATATGGTAATATATATGTTTCAATGCTAATAACTCAAGTCAGCCCACCCTCACCTTCTCCCACATAGTCCAAAACTCTGTTCTTTACATCTGTCTCTTTTGCTGTCTTGCATATAGGGTCGTCGTTAACCATCTTTCTAAATCCATATATATGCATTAATATACTGTATTGGTGTTTCTCTTTCTGACTTACTTCACTCAGTATAATAGGCTCCAGTTTCATCCACCTCATTAGAACTGACTCAAATGCATTCTTTTTTATAGCTGAGTAATCCATTGTTACATGTACTGCAACTTCCTTACCCATTCGTCTGCCGATGGACATCTAGGTTGCTTCCATGTCCTGGCTATTATAAACAGTGCTGCAATGAACACTGGGGTACACGTGTCTCTTTCGATTCTGTTTTCCTTGGTGTGTATGCCCAGCAGTGGGATTGCTGGGTCGTATGGCAGTTCTATTCCCAGTTTTTTAAGGAATCTCCACACTGTTTTCCACAGTGGCTGTACTAGTTTACATTCCCACCAACAGTGTAAGA
>SJYV01031953.1:524356-574655 GCA_006410875.1 Neotragus pygmaeus | reverse complement strand
AAAAAAAAAAAAAAAAGCCCTTTTTTAGCCCTTTGCTCTTTTCAAATTCTAGCTAGAAGAACCACCCGTTTCAATATCAACATATTAAGTAAGCATGGGTAACATAGGTTCTAAAATTCTCAGGATCACTATTAGCACTGAAGGTAAAAGAAATATGTCTCTGTGTGTGTGTGTGTGTGTGTGTGTGTGTGTGTGTGTGTGTGTGTGTGTACACCAGCTTCCCTGGTAGCTCAGACAGTAAAGTGTCTGCCTACAATTCGGGAGACCTGGGTTCAGTCCTTAGGTCAGAAAGATCTGCTGGAGAAGGAAATGGCAACCCACTCCAGTATTCATGCCTGGAAAATCTTGTGGACCGAGGAGCCTGGTAGGCTACAGTCCACGGGGTCGGAAAGAGTTGGACACGACTGAGTGACTTCACTTTCACTTTTCATTGCTCTCATCAGGGCTTCCCTGGTGGCTCAGATGGTAAAGCGTCTGCCTGTAATGAAGGAGACTTGGGTTCGATCCCTGGGTCAGGAAGATCCCCTGGAGAAGAAGTGGCAACCCACTCCAGTATTCTTGCCTGGAAAATCCCATAGACGGAGGAGCCTGGTAGGCTACAGTCCATGGGGTTGCAAAGAGTCAGACATGACTGAGCAACTGAACTGAACTGAACTACTCTTCAATTTCTTGGAAGTGTTTTACTTTCCATCTGGTGATAACGTAGTAGAAAGTGTTGGGTTTTTTGGGCCACCTTTCTACTTGTTCTTTTCCTCCATGGTTCTCATATAGAACAAGTTCTCGGACTTGAGAAACATGTATTCTTATTTTCTCCTTTTAAACTACTGGGGAGACCTGTGTATATTAAAAGCTATCACGTCCTGTGCTATAGATGCCATGTTGGTGGAGCTCCTTGGAGAAAAAGGCCCCTAATTAATTTGGTAACTATGCACCTCCTGAAAGAAGAGACGGATGGCCAAGAGTGACTATCTCATACTGCACTGGAAAAGCCCTCCAAACAGAGACAAATCCACGTATGGAGGTGGGCCTTAGCAAATAATGACACTTTTTTAGTTTGAGATAGAGAACAATTAACAAAAGTTAACAATCAAATTAAGGAGAAAAAAGAGAATTTTATTCTAGTCAAATTGAGGATTATAACCAGGATAAGCTCTGAGAAAGTCCAAGGCACAGTCACATATATTTTTCAGAACAAAGAATCATACATCAAAATAATATACTGACATTTTACATAAAGTTCACCAAAGATGCATAGTTCAGGTGAGCATGTACAAATCAAGCAGCAAGCCACCATACTGTTTGACACAGCTGGGAAAGAATGCCAATCTTCTGAGAAGTTACATTGCTGTTGTCAGAAGAAAGGGAGAAAAAAATTGATCTTTTTGGTCCAGCAGGCATTTCCACCTGTAAGGAGATCTGGTTAATGTATAATATACATCACACACTAGGGAGGGCCCGTATGGGCAGGGACTATGTTATGCTTAAATTTTCTTGTCCTGTTTATACATTCAGTTCCATCAGAATCAATAATTTACCAAAAGGATAAGCTATGGTCAAGGATAAAACAATATCCTTTGTCAAGAATTCAATTAAAAGGGGGCTTCCCTGATGGCTCAGTGGTAGAGGATCTGCCTCTGGAGACACAGGAGACACAGGTTCCATCCCTGGTCAGGGAAGATACTACATGCTGTGGAGCAACTAAGCCGGTGCACCACTACTGAGCCTGTGCTCTGGAGCCCATGAGCCACAACTGCTGACTGAGTCCATGAGCTGCAGCTACTGAAGCCTGCGTCCTAGAGCCTGTGCTCCAAAACGAGAGAAGCACTACAGTGAGAAACCCACACACTGCAACCAGAGAAAGCCCACAGCAACTCAGACCCAACACAGCCAACAATAGCTAAATAGGGTTAAAAAAAATAATTCAATTAGAAGGAATAAACCAATTTTTAAAAAATTAGAAAAATGAGAATTTTAAAACAGCGCCCACCTTGTAAAGAAGTAACTTAAATTTGATAAATAATTGACTAATATGTAGATTTATACAAGATCTCAGAAAAATTAATTTGTTATTCCATTAATGTTAAGGCCTGTAAGCTTCTAACCTTGCAGTTATCCTGACTTCGTGCCATCATCTGCGAGGTTTATCTGTGTCATTGATCTGAGTTCTGGTTATTTTTCTGTCCCCCTAATGGCAGAGTCTTTGTTTTCAAGCACAGAGTCCTACATTGATGGCAAAGGATTCCTCAAGGGTTTCAGGACTCTTATATTTTCTCTAGGAAAAAAACAAATTTATGGGAAAACTTACCGAACTATGTCCCAGCAGAAGGGTCTGTAATTGTAGATGATTTTCTGACAGCCTCCTAAAGGACACTGGAAAACCAACACCTCAGCTTTGTTCCAGCTTCTTGCTTCACAGAGAAACAAGGCCTCACTAGACAAATTGTAGTATTGTGAAACAGAAGTAAAATATTTAGGGTATGTTGTCAACCGAAGGCTGCAAAGTGTTACAAGCTAAGAGTCACCTAATTTTTCAGTGAAGCATCTAGTACAAAAAAAGAAAAGACAGTTTGGGGTCAGGTACAAGTACTAGTCAGGTGGGACTTCCCTGGTGGCTTAGCAGTAAAGAATCTACCTGCTATGCAGGAGACCTGGTTTCAGTCCCTGGGTCAGGTAGATCCCCTGGAGAAGGAAATGGCAACCCACTCCAGTATTCTTGCATGGGAAATCTCATGGACAGAGGAGCCTGGTGGGCTACAGTCCATAGAATCACAAAGGGTTGGAAACGACTGAGCGACTAAACCACCACCACCACTAATCAGGTACTTAGATGGTAGGTTTCAGCTTTTCCAGAGGCAAAACTTCTGACAAAGCACTGCATGGGAATTCCCCAGATCTACTGGTTTGGTCCCTAGAAAAAAGATTTTGAAGAAAAGTCAGTTATTCTCCCCCAACTTTGGGTATTCCAATTTTTAGAAAAAAATCTTTCACTTATATTGTTATGAAAACAAAGTTGTGTTAATGGAATTTTCATTTTAAGTTAGGATTAGGCTATAAACCTAATAGTATGGTTCTCAGTTCTTGATTCCAGTGTCCTAGAAGTGCCTACTTGTGTGCTTTTAAGCTGCAGTACAGTAGCAGCTGCCACACTTTTTGAAGGCTCAAACCCTACCTTGGGTTGCTTATTTGCTATCAAAGTGAAAGAGAAAATCAGTTGGATTCATATTTCCCATGTGAAGCCAATAAGTACCTTAGGAAGACCAAAGAGTGATTTATACAAGAACTTGACACTTAAATTTTCTGAATAACTGACATTGGAACTGAGCTGTACTGAAAAATTAATGATTCTTTCCTACAGATACATGTTTCCAGTCAGTGCCACTTTGCACTCTCAGAAATGGTTTGTCATTGGTGATTATTGGCAGAGCATTTTTCATAATATCAAAATAAATCTAACTTGAATCCATATCCTCAAGCGTTAAATTTGACATGAAATCAATTTTAATTAATTTCAGTACAGTGTTGTGTCTGTCCACTGTACAGCAAAATGACTATTATATATACATTTTAAAATATATATTGGCTTCAATGTAAGTGCTTGAGTTAAATATAAGAGGTTAACTCTAAAAGCTGACTTAAATAAAACCCAACATGCAAAAAACTAAGATCACATGTCATCCAGTCCCATCACTTCATGGCAAATAGATGGAGAAAAAGTGGAAACAGTGATTTTATTTTCTTGGGCTCCCAAGTCGCTGGAGATGGTGTCTGAAGCCACAAAATTAAAACATTTGCTCCTTGGAAGGAAAACTATGACAAACCTAGACGGCGTATTAAGAAGCAGAGACATCACTTTGTTGACAAAGGTCTGTATAGTCAAAGCTATGTTTTTCCCCACTGCTGCTGCTGCTAAGTCGCTTCAGTCGTGTCCAACTCTGTGCAACCCCATAGACGGTAGCCCACCAGACTCCCCATCCCTGAGATTCTCCAGGCAAGAACACTGGAGTGGGTTGCAATTTCCTTCTCCAATTTTTTCCCACTAGTCATCTATAGATGTGGGAAATGAACGACAAGAGAGATCAAGCACCAAAGAACTGATGCTTTCGAATTGTGGTGATGGAGAAAACTCTTGAGATTCCCTTGGACTGCAAGGAGATCAAACTAGTCAACCCGAAAAAGAAGAAAGTCATTTCAGAATATTCACTGGCAAGACTGATGCTGAAGTTGAAGCTTCAACTTGGTCCACCTGACGCATTGAGAAAGGACCTGATGCTGGGAAAGATTAAGAGCAAGAGAAGGAGGCAACTAAAGAATGAGATAGTTACAAAGCATTATCGATTCAATGAACAAAAATGAGTTTGCTTAAAATATGCTCAATGGGTTAAGGGACAAAACACATGACATGTTACATGTAGTTACAGTTCAGTCGCTCAGTCGTGTCCGATTCTTTGCGACCTCATGAATCGCAGCACGCCAGGCCTCCCTGTCCATCACCAACTCCCGGAGTTCACTCAGATTCAGGTCAATCGAGTCAGTGATGCCATCCAGCCATCTCATCCTCGGTCGTCCCCTTCTCCTCCTGCCCCTAATCCCTCCCAGCATCAGAGTCTTTTCCAATGAGTCAACTCTTCGCATGAGGTAGCCAAAGTACTGGAGTTTCAGTTTTAGCATCATTCCTTCCAAAGAAATCCCAGGGCTGATCTCCTTCAGAACCGACTGGTTGGATCTCCTTGCAGTCCAAGGGACTCTCAAGAGTCTTCTCTAACACCACAGTTCAAAAGCATCAATTCTTTGGTGCTCAGCCTTCTTCACAGTCCAACTCTCACATCCATACATGACCACTGGAAAANGCTGGTCTCCTTCAGAATGGACTGGTGGGGTCTCCTTGCAGTCCAAGGGACTCTCAAGAGTCTTCTCCAACACCACAGTTCAAAAGCATCAATTCTTTGGTGCTCAGCTTTCTTCACAGTCCAACTCTCACATCCATACATGACCACTGGAAAAACCATAGCCTTGACTAGATGGACCTTAGTCGGCAAAGTAATGTCTCTGCTTTTCAATATGCTATCTAGGTTGGTCATAACTTTCCTTCCCAGGAGTGTCTTTTAATTTCATGGCTGCAATCAAAATCAGCCTAGACTGATGGCAAAAAAGTAATATTTAGATACTCTTTTAGATACTTATTTTTTCTCTCATAAGCTTAGATGCGGTGTCTCAGCAAAACACTAGCAAACTAAATGAACAATATATAAAAAGAATTAGATATCCTGATAAATACAATTTATTTCAGGTTTGCAAGGCTGATTGAACATTAAGAATCAATGTATTCCATCATATCAACAGAGTAAGGAACAATCATATCAACTGATACAGAAAAGCACTTGAAAAACTCCAACCTCCTTTCATGGAAAAAACTCTCAACAGTTTACGAATAGAAAGGAGTTGCCTTAACTTGACAAAAACTATCTACAAAAAACCTATATAGCTAAATCTTACTTAATGATGAGTGACTCACTGCTTTTCCCCTAATATCAAGAAAAAAGTAAACAAGTCCACTCTTACTACTATTATTCAACATAGTACTGAGAATTCTAGTCACTGCAATAAGGCAAGAAAATAAATAAAAGACCTACAGATTAAAGGAAGAAAAACGGCCTCTATTTACGGATGACATGATTTTCTATGTAGGAATCCAAAGAAATCTACCTACCAAAACAAAAACAAAAAACCCAAACCCCAGAACTCTTTGAACTAATAAGTAAGTCTTTCAGAGTTGCAGGATACAAGATCAATATACAAACATCAGTGGCATTTCCATACATGCACAATGAACATTTGGAAACCAAAATTAAAAACATAACACTACTTACAATCTGTTAAAGAAAATGAAAATTTTAGGTACACCTTTAACAAAATATATATATAGGATCTATATGTTGAAAATTACAAAGTGTTGATGAAAGAAATCAAATAAGGTCTAAATAAATAGAGATATATCTATGTTCTTGGATAAGAAGACTCAAGATGTCAAGTCTCCCTTAAACTGATCTATAGGTTTAATGCAATTCTTATCAAAACTCTAGTAAAGTTTGATGTAGACTTAGACAAGCTTTTTCCAAAATTTATATGGAAGATAACCAAGACCTAGACTAGCTAAAACAATCTGGACAAATAAAAATAAACTAAGCAGTGGAATATCCATAATCTTCTGCAAAATTAATTCAAGCTGGCTCATGGGCTTAAATGTAAAATGTCAATCTATAATAGTTTAAGAAAATACACAGGATAAAATCTTAGGGCTCTAAGGGTAGACAAAGAGTTCTTATATTAAGCACCAAAACCATGATTAATACAAGTAAAATGGATAAACTGTACCCCATCAAAACAAAAAGTTTTTGTTCTACAAAAGCATGTGTAATGAGCATGGAAAGACAAGCTATGGACTGAGAAAGTATTTGCAGAAAACCACACATCTAACAAAGGACTAGTGTATAGAATATACAAAGAACTCTCAACACTCAACAGTAAAAACATCCAAAAAAGTCTAGAAAATGGGCAAAAGACATGAAGAGATATTTCACTATAGATGGCAAGTGAACACATAGATGTTCCACATCATTATTCATCAATGAAAATCAACACCAAAGTATCCAATTGTCAATTAATAGTATAGCATGATATGATTACATATCTATCAGAATGGCTAAAATAAAAAATAGATATAACCCCAAATGCTACCAAGAATAAGAAGAAACTGGATCCCTAACACATTGCTGGTGGAGGGGAGAATATAAAATGTTACAACCTGGAAAACTATTTGGCAGTTTCTTATAAAACGAACATGAAATTAACACAAGAGACAACAATTTCACTATTGAGCATTTATCCTAGAAAAACTAAACTTTATGCTTGCACAAAATCCTGTGCATAAATATTCATGACATCTTTAAACACAGTAGGCAAAAACTGAACTCAACCTAGATGTCTTCCAACAGGTGAATGGTTAAACAGATTACAGCAAATACATGCCATGGAATACTACTCAGTAATAAAAAGAAACCAACTTGATACATTCAACAACATGAGTGAATCTCCAGAGAATTCACAGTGAGTGAAAAAATCCCATCACAAAGACAAATGGTATGAGTTCATCTATATGACATTCTCAAAATGACAAAATTATGGAAATGATGAACAGTTTGGTAGCTGCCAAAGTTTGGTGACAAGATAAAGAGTGGTAGCAGGAGACATTGCTGCAGTTACAGAAGAGTAATTTTTCGATCCTTTGGTGATGGAACTATTCTGTCTTGTCTATGATGGTGGATACACAAAACTTAGATGAAATTAACTTGTAAATAAACTGTCTTTTTGTCACTAAGTCGAATCTGACTCTTTTGAGACCCCATGGGTTGTAACCCACCCGGCTCCTCTGTCCATTGAATTTCCTAGACAAGAATACTTGAGTGGGTTGTTATTTCCTTCTCCAGAGGATATTCCCTATCCAGGTATTGAACCCACATCTTCTGCATTGGCAGGCAGATTCTTTACCACTGAGCCACCAAGGGAGCCCTAAAAACTAAGTACACACACACACAAACACATAAATACAAGTGAAACTGAGGAAATCTGAAGAAGGTTAACAGGTTGTATTAATGTCAGTTTTCTTGTAATATTTTGCTATGGTTTTGTTAAAAAAAAAACTGGATAAAAACATTGAGAAAAACTGGGTAAAATGTAAAAGTGATCANAGTTAAATAAGCTGGGTGACAATATACAGCCTTGACGTACTCCTTTTCCTATTTGGAACCAGTCTGTTGTTCCCTGTCCAGTTCTAACTGTTGCTTCCTGGCCTGCATACAGATTTCTCAAGAGGCAGTTCAATGATGATAGTGTGATCACTAATCTATAGAGCCAAAAATCTTGGAATGTGAAGTCAAGTGGGCCTTAGAAAGCATCACTACGAACAAAGCTAATGGAGGTGATGGAATTCCAGTTGAGCTGTTTCAAATCCTGAAAGATAATGCTGTGAAAGTGCTGCACTCAATATGCCAGCAAATTTCGAAAACTCAACAGTGGCCACAGGACTGGAAAATGTCAGTTTTCATCGGCAATGCTAAAGAATGCTCAAACTACCACACAATTGTACTTATCTCACATGTTAGTAAAGTAATGCTCAACATTCTCTAAGCCAGGCTGCAGCAATACGTGAACCATGAACCTCCTGATAGTCAAGCGGGTTTTATCTTAAAAATAGGCACTATACACCAAGTCGGAAGTACCTCAAATACTGCAGACTTTTTTTAAAGAAAACCTGCAATCAAACTCAGATATGTTCTACCACTGTGTACGTGAACAAATGAAATTTCATTTGCAAAAATCCTTTTCACTTCGCTAAATACACAGTTCATAAATATTAGCTTTCCATCGGGTTTCTTGAAACAAGAAGGAACAAAAAACTAAACCTATTACTTAAAACATTAAGCATCAGGAGAAAGCATGAACGCAGCCCCCTATTATCACAACTTATACAGTCCAATTTCCCACATTTGACAAAGTTGGAGATATGAGTACCTCTGAAGAACAAAGAATACGCCTCCCCCATAAGGAAAGTCACCCCCGTAATCATACTGTTTCCTCTGCCACGAAAGTATGGAGATGTTGGCCACCCACCGCCCAGCACCTTCGAGCTCTCCCCACTCTGCACGCACGGTCACTGCCCTCGCACCACCTCCGCACCCTCCGTCCCTGCTGATCCTTCGGCAAAGCCTCGCCTATCCGAAGAACAACCTCAGGAACCTCCGCGTGTCCACACGCAGGACACCGAGGCCCGGGAGGAGCGGGACCAGCAGCCTCTGCGCGCGGCTAATCTACATATGCCACGCCCTTTGCCGGGATATCCCGGATGTCACGTTTTTCCACGCGGGGGCGCGGGACCTACAAACTCCACCCAAGAGTCGCCGAGGTCTAGTGAGGGGAGCGCGTGGGCGAGTGGCAACCAGTCGTGGGGGACCTGGGAAGATGCGAGCTCACGGTGCCCCGCAGTTGGGGTGGGTCGGGGCTCCGGTCTGGTCTCACCTTCCTTTGAGCAAAAAGTGTCAGCCCATTTTTGCCCTCGCCTCTCTGAACTCATCTTCTAGTCATGGAAAGTTCAGGAAACACCTGTTTGCCGGTTGACGTTAAGCGCTGCTGCTGCTGCTGCTAAGTCACTTCAGTCGTGTTCGACTCTGTGCGACCCCATAGACGGCAGCCCACCAGGCTCCCTGGTCTCTGGGATTCTCCAGGCAAGAACACTGGCGTGGGTTGCCATTTCCTCCTCCAATGCATGAAAGTGAAAAGTAAAAGTGAAGTCCCTAAGTCGTGTCCGACTCTTAGCGACCCCACGGACTGCAGCCTACCAGGCTCCTCCTTCCGTGGGATTTTCCAGGCAAGAGTACTGGAGTGGGGTGCCATTGCCTTCTCCAGACGTTAAGCGCTAAAGCCGCCTTAATAGGAAAGCGTGGTAATGTTTCTTCACGGTGTCTTTTTAAGTAAAAGTGACGAAAGTGCTTCGGGATATGTACCCTATCCTAGTGATGCTGGAAGGAAAGCCCCGGGTCCTATTGCAGAGAGAAAACCAGGTGAGAGCGCGAGCGGTCACCTCCACCGCACCAGGCGGGGGCTCCTGGAGCGCGGTGCTTGAGGTCGGAGCCCTTGCCCTTGGGCCTCGCCCCTGCATCACACCCCCAACCCCCGCCTGCTGCCCCAACGGGCAGACACTGGGTGGTGGTGTGCTCTGAGCCCAAGTCTCCGAATAGACTGAGAGAGCAAGTCCACCCTGGCAATGCAAAGGCAAGAAGGAAGTTTATTGCTAACTCCAGTTAGGGCGTTCTGCAACATCCAACACAGTGGAGTAAGGCAAGAGAGCCCCGAGCCCAGGATTACAGGGGTATTTATAGGCTTAGAGCAAAGACAGCTATTTGGTATAAGCTGATTGGTTATATAATGCACGTGTGCGGATTTAGGGCTTTCTGGCATTTACTAATTGGCTAGTTTTTGTGCATGTGGGCTCGCTTAGGGGACTTTTCGTATTATCTGGGCTAGTTCTAACCAGGCTACGGGGAATATGCTGACTGGCTGAGTCTCAAGGTCGGGGGAATGATGATCTCAGCTCCTTCTGGGCAGTGACCCAGCTTTTCCCGTGATTGTAGCTTTTTCTGTGATTGTAGCTCTGGCCTACTTTAGTCCTTGAAGCTTGTCATGGCTTCTGTCAGGTCTCAACAGGCGGCCCCCCAGGTGTCCTTCGGTCCTTTCCGATCTGACTTGGCCAAAGAGAAACACAGCGGACCGTAGAGAAAGTGATGAAAGAGCCTTTATTCAGTGAACACTGTCAACGGGACAGAGATGACCGGCTCCATTCCCGAATGGGTGAGGGGAGCGGAGCGATTTAAAGGGAGGGGCTCAGAAGAGGCAGCAGTGAAAAACCACAGAGTTGGTCAGTAGAGAGGCAGGCCAGCCGTGTTTGTCAGTGGGTAGTTACTAAAGTTAGGATGGGTCCTCCGCACAGAAATTGGGAGGCAGAGGCTCTATCCTTCTTGCTTACACTTCAAAGGAATGGCTCCCAGCCCAAAGAGAGACCCTTTGGACTAAGAGAAAACCATCTTCACGATTGTAAACCCTCTTAAATAAATGCTCTAACAAAGGGCAGTTAGGCGACCTTCCTGGTGGTTCAGTGGTTAAGACTCTGAGCTCTGCATGGGGGCAGGGGTTACCCTGGCCAGGGAACTAAAAATGCAGCCTACAGAACCCAAAGGAAAGAAAGAAAGAAAAAACGGAGATCAGAGGCCTGTGTCAGGTGTTAGATGTTTTGAGACAGGATTATACACCCAAAAAAGATGTTCTTTTCATTATAGGCGATTGGAATGCTAAAGTAGGAAGTCAAGAAACACCTGGAGTAACAGGCAAATTTGGCCTTGGAATACGGAATGAAGCAGGGCAAAGACTAATAGAGTTTTGCCAAGAAAATGCACAAGTCATAGCAAACATCCTCTTCCAACAACACAAGAGAAGACTCTACACATGGACATCACCAGATGGTCAACACCAAAATCAGATTGATTATATTCTATGCAGCCAAAGATGGAGAAGCTCTATACTGTCAACAAAAACAAGACCAGGAGCTGACTATGGCTCAGATCATGAACTCCTTATTACCAAATTCAGACTTAAACTGAAGAAAGTAGGGAAAACCACTAGACCATTCAGATATGACCTAAATAAAATCCCTTATGATTATACAGTGGAAGTGAGAAATAGATTTAAGGGCCTAGATCTGACAGATAGAGTGCCTGATGAACTATGGAATGAGGTTCGTGGCATTGTACGGGAGACAGGGATCAAGACCATCCCCATGGTCTTTTGCAAAAAAAAAAGCAAAATGGCTGTNCCCTGAGGTCCGGCCTATGTGTCGCTTTCGCACTGCGCTGATATCCAGCCTCAGTGTCACGGTCACCCTGCTCCGAAGTCCGGACTGTGTTCCGCTGTCAGATTGCAACGAGTTTCAGGCTGTGTGACGTGGTCGCCCTTCACTGAGTTTCAGGCTGTGTGCTGTGGTTGCCCAGCATGGAAATCCGGGCTGTGTTCCACGGTCAGCTAGTGACGAGTTCCATGCTGTGTGCCGCAGTCGCCCTTCACTGAGGTTTGGGCTGTTTGTCGCAGTCGCCCTGTGCCAAGTTCCGGGCTTTGTGCCACGGTCACCTTAAATCGAGGTCCGTGCTGTGTGCCAGGGTCGTCCTGCGTCGAGGTCCGGGATGTGTGCTGCGGTTGCCCTTCACTGAAGTTCGGGCTGTGTGCTGCAGTCACCCTTCATTGAAGTTCAGGCTGTGTGCAGCGGTCGCCCTGCTCGATGTCATAGATGTGTGCTGCGGTCGCCCTGTGCCTCGGTCCAGATTTGTTTCAAGATCGCCCTGTGCCGAAATCGGGGCTTTGTTCCATGGTCAACTAGCAATGAGTTCCTGGCTGTGTGCCGCAGTCGCCCTTCACTGTGTTTTGGGCAGTGTGCCACGGTCACCCTTCGCNGCTGTGTGCCGCTGTCGCCCTGAGCCGAGTTCTATGCTGTGTTCTGCGGTCACCCTGCCCGAGGTCTGGCTTGTGTCGCGGTCACCCTGTGCAAGATACAGGCTGTTCTCCGCCATCGACTGGAGACGAGTTCCATCCTATTTGCCACGGTCGCCATGGGTCAAGGTCCGAGCTGTGTTCCACAGTCGGCTAGCGACGATTTCCAAGCTCTGTACCCCGGTCACGCCGCACAGATTTCTGGTCTGTGTGCCACGATCTCCCTTCACAGAGGTTCGGGCTTTGTGCCATGGTCCCCCTGTGCCGAGTTCCAGTCTGTGTGCCATGGTAGGCTTGAACCGAGTTCCAGGCTGTGTGCCGCGGTAGCCTTGTGCCAAGGTCCGGGCTGTGTGCTGCAATCTCCCTTCTCTGATTTTCGGGCTGTGTGCCATGTTAGTCTTGCGCGGAGGTCTGGGATGTTTGCTGCGGTGCTTTGCCCTGAGGTCCAGGCTGTGTGCCACGGTTACCCTGTGCCGATGTCCAGTCTGTGTGCCATGGTTGCCATCTCCCGAGGTCGGTGGTGTGTGCCAGGGTCACCTTGTGCCGAGGTCCATGCTGTGTGCCTTGGTTGCTCGTCACTGTGGTTTGGGCTGTGTGCCATGGGCGCCCTGTGCTGAGGTAGAGTCTGTGTTCCCCCTCGGCTTGCAACGAGTTCCGGGCTCTGTGCTGTGTTCTCTCTGTGCCGAGGTCCGGGCTGTGTGCCACAGTCGCCCTGTTCTGAGGTCCGGGCTGTGTGCCGAGGTAGCCTTTTGCAGAAGTCCAGACTGTGTGCCACGGTCACCCTGTTCTGAGGTCTGGGCTGTGTGCCGCGGTCGCCATCTCCCCACTTCAGGGCTGTGTGCCGTGGTCGGCCTGTGCCCAGGTCCGGCCTGTGTTCCACCCTCGGCTTGGGACCTGTTATTGGCTCTGTGCTGCGGTTCCTCTTTGCCAAGGTCCGGGCTGTGTGCCGCGGTAGCCTTCTCCAGAGGTCCGGGCTGTGTTCCATGGTCTCCCTCTGCTGAAGTCCAGGCTGTGAGCCAGTCTCCCTGAGCACGATATCCGGCCTGTGTTCCGCAGACGCCCAGTGCTGAGGTCCGACCTGTGTGCCGCGGTCGCCCTGGGCCGAGGTCCGGCCTGTGTGCCATGGTCACCCTGTGCCAAGGTCCGACCTATGTGTCGCTGTGGCCCTGCGCTGATGTCCAGCATCAGTGTCATGGTCACCCTGCTCCGAGGTCCGGACTGTGTTCCACGGTCGAATAGCAACGAGTTCCAGGCTGTGTGATGTGGTCGGCCTTCACTGATTTTTGAGCTGTGTGCTGCGGTCGCCATTTGCTGAAGTCCGGGCTGTGTTCCGCGGTTGGCTAGTGACAAGTTCCATGCTGTGTGCCGCGGTCGCCCTTCTTTGAGGTTCGGGCTGTGTGCCACGGTGGCCTTGCGCCAAGTTCCAGGCTGTGTGCTGTGGTCGCCGTTGGTCGAGGTGCGTGCTGTGTTTCAGGGTCGCCCTGCGTCGAGGTCCAGGATGTGTGCTGCGGTTGCCCTTCACTGAAGTTCGGGCTGTGTGCCACCGTCACCCTTCAACTAAGGTTTAGGCTGTGTGCAGCGGTAGCCCTGCTCTATGTCCTAGATGTGTGCCACGATCACCCTGTGCCTCGGTCCGGCCTGTGTTCTGTGGTCATCCTGTGCCGATATCCAGGCTGTGTTCCGTGGTCGGCTAGCCACGAGTTCCTGGCTGTGTGCCGCGGTCGCCCTTCACTGTGTTTCGGGCAGTGTGCCACGGTCGCCCTTCCCCAAGGTCCGGGCTGTGTTCCACGGTCGCCCTGCACCGAGATCCGGGCTGTGTGCCACGGTTCCCTGCACTGAGGTCCACGCTGTGAGCTGCGGTCGTCCTGCGCCGAGGTCCGGCCTGTGTGCCTAGGTAGCCTTGAACTGAGTTCCGGGCTGTGTGCCACAGTAGCCTTGTGCCGAGGTCCGGGCTGTGTGCCGAGGTAGCCTTCTACAGATGGCCGGGTTGTGTGCCGCAGTCACCCTGCGCTGAAGTCCGGGCTGTGTTCTGCAGTCGGCTAGTGACAAGTTCATGCTGTGTGCCACGGTCGCCCTTCACTGAGATTTGGGCTGTGTGCCACGGTCACCCTGCGCCAAGTTCCGGGCTGTTTGCTGCGGTCACCTTCGGTCGAGGTCCATGCTGTGTGCCAGGTTCGCCCTGCATAGAGGTCTGGGATGTGTGCTGTGGTTGCCCTTCACTGAAGTTCGGGCTGTGTTCCGCAGTCGCCCTGTGCCCAGGTCCGGCCTGTGTTCTGCCCTCGGCTGGCGACCTGTTGCTGGCTCTGTGCCGCAGTTCCTCTTTGCCAAGGTCGTGCTGTGTGCTGCGAGAGTCTTCTCCAGAGTTCCGGGCTATGTTCCACGGTCCGCCTGCACTGAGGTCCGGGTTGTGAGCCGCAGTCGCCCTGAGCCAAAGTCCAGCCAGTGTTCCGCAGACATCCTGCACCGAGATCCTGCCTGTGTGTCGCGGTTACCGTGCGCAGAGGTCCGGCCTGTGTGCCACGGTCACCCTGCACCGAGGTCTGGCCTATGTGTCGCGGTCTCCCTGTGCTGAGGTCTGGTCTGAGTGTCATGGTCACCCTGCTCCGAGGTCCAGACTGTGCTCCACGGTCGGTTAGCAACGAGTTCCAGGATGTGTGACATGGTCGGCCTTCACTGGGTTTTGGTTTGTGTGCTGCAATCGTCCTGTGCCGAAGTCTGGACTGTGTTCCGCGGTCGGCTAGTGACGAGTTCCATGCTGTGTGCCGCGGTCGCCCTTCAGTGAAGTTGGGGCTGTGAGCTGCGGTGATNGGCCTTCACTGGGTTTTGGTTTGTGTGCTGCAATCGTCCTGTGCCGAAGTCTGGACTGTGTTCCGCGGTCGGCTAGTGACGAGTTCCATGCTGTGTGCCGCGGTCGCCCTTCAGTGAAGTTGGGGCTGTGAGCTGCGGTGATCCTGCGCAAGATTCCGGGCAGTGTGCCGCGGACTCCTTCGGTCGAGGTCCGTGCTGTGTGCCATGGTTGCCCTGTGTCGAGGTCCATGATGTGCTGTGGTTGCCCTTCACTGAAGTTCGGGCTGTGTGTCATGGTCATCCTTCACTGAGTTTCAGGCTGTGTGCAGCGGTCGCCCTGCTCGATGTCCTAGATGTGTGCCGCGATTGCCCAGTGCCTTNCCCTGTGTCGAGGTCCATGATGTGCTGTGGTTGCCCTTCACTGAAGTTCGGGCTGTGTGTCATGGTCATCCTTCACTGAGTTTCAGGCTGTGTGCAGCGGTCGCCCTGCTCGATGTCCTAGATGTGTGCCGCGATTGCCCAGTGCCTTGGCACGGCTTGTGTTCTGCGGTTGACCTGTCCCGAAATCCGGGCTATGTTCCGCGGTCGGCTAGTGACAATTTACTGGCTGTGGGCTGTGGTCACTTTTCACTGTGTTTTGGGCAGTGTGCCCTGGTCGCCCTTCACCAAGGTCCGGACTGTGTGCCATGGTCACCCTGCGCCGAGGTCCGGGCTGTGTGCCTCAGTAGCCTTGAAACGAGTTCCGGGATGTGTGCCGAGGTAGCCTTCTGCAGAGATCCAGGCTGTGTGCCGTGGTGGTCCTGTTCCAAAGTCCGGGCTGTGTGCCACAGTCACCATTTCCCCAGGTCCAGGCTGTGTGCCACGGTCGCCTTATTCCAAGGTCTGGCCTGTGTTCCGCCCTCGGCTTGCGACTTGTTCCCGGCTCTGTGCCGTGGTTCCTCTTTGCCAAGGTCTGTGCTGTGTGCCCTGGTAGCCTTCTCCAGAGGTCCGGGCTGTGTTCCATGGTCCCCCTGCACTGAGGTCCGGGCTTTGAGCTGTGGTCGCCCTGAGCCGATATCCGGCCTGTGTTCCGCAGATGCCCTTCACCGAGGTATGGCCTGTGTGCCACGGTCGCCATGGGCCAAGGTCCGGCCTGTGTGCCACGGTCACCCTGCGCCGAGGTCCGGCCTATATGTCGCTGTCGCCCTGCACTGAGATCCGGCCTGAGTGTCACGGTCACCCTGCTGCGAGGTCCGGACTGTGTTCCGTGGTCGGATAGCAACGAGTTCCAGGCTGTGTGACGTGGTCGCCCTTCATTGAGTTTCAGGCTTTGTGCTGCAGTTCCCTACTGCCGAAGTCCGGGCTTTGTTCCGCGGTCGGCTAGTGATGAGCTCCATGCTGTGTGCCACAGTCACCCTTCACTGAGGTCTGGGCTGTGTGCCGCGGTCACCCTGCGACAAGTTCCGGGCTGTGTGCCGTGGTCGCATTTGATCGAGGTCCGTGCTNCACGGTCACCCTGCTGCGAGGTCCGGACTGTGTTCCGTGGTCAGATAGCAACGAGTTCCAGGCTGTGTGACGTGGTCGCCCTTCATTGAGTTTCAGGCTTTGTGCTGCAGTTCCCTACTGCCGAAGTCCGGGCTTTGTTCCGCGGTCGGCTAGTGATGAGCTCCATGCTGTGTGCCACAGTCACCCTTCACTGAGGTCCGGGCTGTGTGCCGCGGTCACCCTGCGACAAGTTCCGGGCTGTGTGCCGTGGTCGCATTTGATCGAGGTCCGTGCTGTGTGCCAGGGTCACCCTGCATTTAGGTCCAGGATGTGTGTTGCTGTTGCGCTTCACTGAAGTTCGGTCTGTATGCTGCGGTCACCCTTCATTGAAGTTCAGGCTGTGCGCAGCGGTCGCCCTGCTCGATGTTCTAGATGTGTGCCGCGGTTGCCCTGTGCCTCGGTCCGGATTTGTTCCGCATTCACCCTGTGCCAAAATCGGGACTTTGTTCCGCAGTCGGCTAGTAATGAGTTCCTGGCTGTGTGTCATGGTCGTCCTTCACTGTGTTTTGGGCAGTGTGCCACGGTCGCCCTTCACCAAGTTCTGGGCTGTGTGCTGCGGTCGCCCTGTCCCGAGGTCCGAGCTGTGTGCCACGGTCCCCTGCACTGAAGTCCACGCTGTGTGCTGTGGTCAACCTGTGCTGAGTTCCAGCCTGTGTGCCTCAGTAGCCTTGAACCGAGTTTTGGGCTGAGTGCCGCAGTAGCCTTGTGCTGAGGTCCGGGCTGTGTGCTGCGGTCGCCTTTCACTGAGGATCGGGCTGTGTGCTGCAGTCGCATTGTGCCGAGGTTCGGGCTGTGTGCCAAATTAGCCTGGCACAGAGGTCCACACTGTGTGCCGCAGTTGCCATCTCCCCAGGTCTGGGTTGTGTGCCACAGTCGCCCTGCGCCGTGGTATGGCNCTGTAAAGGTGGCAGAGCGAAAGCAGGGAGATCCATAGGAAACCTGCAGAATGCAGGCAAGATGATGCTGACTTTGAAGGGTGGCACAACTGCCATAGCAAATGATACCATTTTGACCAAAGGAGTAGTTTCAACTGACGGCACTTAAAGAGCACCAGGTGGCTGGCTGGGCGTTTGGCAGCCGGCTCCCCGGTGCCTCTCTCCTCGGCCCGGCCTCCCGCACCCCACGCGCCCATCCATCTCTCAATGCCTCTCTCCTAGCCCTCTTCCCCGCTTTCAGGCCGCGGTCCCCACTTGTAGAAAGAGGGACGGCGGAGAGGAAACGAGGCATCTTGAAACTCGGCGCCCGGATGCCGGCCACCACCACGCCCGGGCCGCAGCCACCCCGCAAAATTGCCAGGTCCTCCAACCCGCACCCGGCGCCCTGGCGGTGAGCGCACCGGTCTCTTCAAAGGAGCTTCCGACCAGCCCGAACGGTCTTATCTGGGTGTCCCAGTGAGGTGTTGCGGCATTTCCGGAAAAAGTAAGGTCCCCGGCCGCTTGGTGGCGCGCACCCTTNGGTCCTCCAACCCGCACCCGGCGCCCTGGCGGTGAGCGCACCGGTCTCTTCAAAGGAGCTTCCGACCAGCCCGAACGGTCTTATCTGGGTGTCCCAGTGAGGTGTTGCGGCATTTCCGGAAAAAGTAAGGTCCCCGGCCGCTTGGTGGCGCGCACCCTTCGATAGCTCAGCTGGTAGAGCGGAGGACTGTAGATCCGACACGTGTGGTCATCCTTAGGTCGCTGGTTCGATTCCGGCTCGAAGGAGGTGCTGGTTGCTTTTGTTCCCCAGGGAAAGGCACCCCGCCCCCGCCGCCTCTGCCCCGGCCGACACCCTACGGCAGCGCAGCGTCCTTTCTTCTTGGCCAGAGGCGGGAAAGCTTTCTGGGACACCCGCACAGTCCCGCGTTGGCCGTTGGCCGTGGCTTGAGGACTCCTCTGCGCTGTTTCCTGCCTGCAGGCCGCACAAGGGCCCACAGCCGCAGGCCGCGCCCTCTCTGCTTTCATTCTCTTTACCAGGCCCATCCCTCCCCCACTCCCGCCCAGGCCCACNCTTTCTGGGACACCCGCACAGTCCCGCGTTGGCCGTTGGCCGTGGCTTGAGGACTCCTCTGCGCTGTTTCCTGCCTGCAGGCCGCACAAGGGCCCACAGCCGCAGGCCGCGCCCTCTCTGCTTTCATTCTCTTTACCAGGCCCATCCCTCCCCCACTCCCGCCCAGGCCCACCAAAGGGCAGCTGAGCTCCAAAAGCCCTGGAGGGAGGCCGACAAGCACCCAGGCCATCACAGAGTCAGGGACAGCGGGGCAGCCTTCCTGAAACCCCCTCAATGCCGGCTCAGCCCCCAGCTCTGCCCCCCAAGGAAGGTCACAGTCTCTGTTTCTCCCAGTCACAGTCTTTCAACCTCCCAATCACTTTCTCTCTGTCCCTTTCATATAGTCTCTGCAGGTGGAGACTTGGGGAGACAGAACCTTCCCAGCCATCTCTCAGGGCAGAGCTGCCACCCCGAGATTCCGAACCACTGCCTACCCTGCTCCTACGTAGAAGCTGACACCCGCAGGAGCAAAAGTCAGCAGGGCTCTCAGTGGGCCTGACAGTGCTGATGAGACATTCCGTGGCTGCTTCAGGTGTCCTGTCCGTCTGAGGCCCCGGAATTGGCCCCTCGGGGAAGCCTCAGCTTTCACAGGCTGTTGCACCTATCCCTGTAGCCGCTGGAAGGTTCAAGTTCCTGTGGAAAGAACAAGGATTGCTCCCACCCTTAAAAGCACCCCCACCATTCTGCTACATTTGACGGGGGAGAGAGTCCAGTTCAGTTCAGTCGCTCAGTCGTGTCTGACTCTTTGCAACCCCATTAACCGCAGCACGCCAGGCCTCCCTGTCCATCACCTACTCCCGGAGTCCACCCAAACTCATGTCCATCAAGTTGATGATGCCATCAAACCATCTCATCCTCGGTCGTCCCCTTCTCCTCCTGCCCTCAATCTTTCCCAGCATCAGAGTCTTTTCCAANGTCCATCACCTACTCCCGGAGTCCACCCAAACTCATGTCCATCAAGTTGATGATGCCATCAAACCATCTCATCCTCGGTCGTCCCCTTCTCCTCCTGCCCTCAATCTTTCCCAGCATCAGAGTCTTTTCCAATGAGTCAGCTCTTCGCATCAGATGGCCAAAGTAGAGATGACAGCAGAAGTACAGACAAGAGCTCAGAGAGCCCTGAGTCAGGGGCAAGTGGGGGCTGATGGCAGGGAGAAGGGTGTAGGGTGGGATGGGGGGCAGGGGGGGAGATGTCAGCATGAGAGGCACATAAATTCACCTAGTTGCACAGACTACTAGCCTGTGGGTTCTGACCAGGTGGCTAACTTTAGTGCTGGGTCCTTAAGGCTAAATTGGGGGAAAGAAGAGGATGAAGTGGAGAGAGCACCCAGAAGGAACTGGGCTGGACTGTTATCAAGAAGGAGCAGCTTTATTTTGGGGACAGACTGGTTTGGGTGTGGGTACAGAGAACATCAGGGAGTGGTACTTTCTCTCTCCCTTCCTGTGGGAGGGAAACTCCAGAGTCTGCTTACAGTTGGGAGTCCATCTCAGAGGACTCGGCAGAACACCGATGGCAGCGTGGCTCTGTGAAACCTCAGGGCCCAGGGCTGCCGTCCCCCACCCCTAAGGCCACAAGCCATTTTTTGGTTCTGGTTCTGATTGAAGGCGGGAGGAGAAGGAGACGACAGAGAATGAGATGGTTGGATGGCATCACTGACTCAATGGACATGAGTTTGAGTAGTCTGCGGGAGTTGGTGACAGACAGGGAAGCCTGGCGTGCTGCAGTCCATGGGGTCGCAAAGAGTTAGACATGACAGTGCCTGAACTGAACGGAACTGCCTCTCAAACTGGAGACTGTGTTTCTGCTTTGTCTTCCTCTCCTGGCAAACTCCTGTGGTCACCCAGCACTTCTCATCTCAGCCCTTCTCATCGTCCAACTGCGAATTAACATGCGCCGACCTGGAGTCTTTGGAGTCTCCCTGGGCCTAGAGGGCTGTGCTGCTGCAGTCTGTCCAGTGCCCTTCCAAAAGGGTCCATTGCTTTGTGGCTGCAGAGACCCCAGCCTTGAATGATACCATCTGTAAAGACCAGCAGATGGGGCCAAAACAAAGAAACTTAGGCCTTTGTTGGATTTATTCCTGAAGGGATGTGGAGGTGTGCAATCCTTGGGGGCCTGGGTTTGGGGAAGTGGGAAGGGGTGTGGGTTTTGGTGACCAGCATGGCCAACTATTCTGGTCTGGGTGTCACCGAGACTGGCAGGGGGCCTCTGAGGTACTGTCCCCCAACCTCAAAGGGACAGAGGTGCCCGCTGCCTGGTCAGGGAGTGGCAACACCCCAGGCTGAGGGAAGGCCACTTCACTGCGGCTTGCTGTGCCTCTGGAGGACTTTTGCTGGGTGGGCTAGCAATCTTGGGTGGTGGGCACACACCCAGTGGGATCTGAAATGTTTGTAGAGTCCAACCTGGACACCCATGCCCTCTGCCCCTCCCTCTGAATTCCAGCCCCCTCTCTAGGAAGTCCACAGAACCTTGACCTCTTCCAGGAAGCAGCCCCTTATGCCCAGGAATTGGGGTAGGTGGCCGAAGGAGGGCAGCCAAGGCTACAGGCCTGGGTAAGCCTGGATGTGCTGATTGCTCTGAGCCTGATAGCCTTCTCCATTACTCCACAGGAAGCCTCGCTCCAACCGGAAGTCATGGTGGGCAGGAGGGCGAAGAGGGACATCAGCTTCCACGGGAGGTGAGGCTCTTAGTAGCAGAAAATGCAAACTTGGAAAAGTGCCCATGTGCTGAAAAGTGAAGAAATGTACGGTGACTGATTTGGGGGCATATCAAGCGCACAGGAGCCAGTTTCAAAGGAGTCCCACTGCCAAATCAGGGTAATGATAATAATGGAATAGAATCCATTGAGTAGGTACAGGACTTAATAGCAGTGACACACCAGTATTCATCAACAAGAGGACTCAGATTTTAGTCTCTAAATATCATTCTCCAGCAAAAGGAACCAAGGCCAATAAAAGGAACCATTTAGCCACTTTGGGGGATATTTAGCTTCCTTTGGGGGTTCTCTTGTACATGTAAAAAAATCTGCCTTTTGCGGCGGGGGGGGCCTGCACAGCTTTGGGGATCTTAGTTCTTTTATCAGGGATTGATGTCCCACCCCATCAGTGAAAGCCTGGAGTCCTAAACACTGGATCTCCAGGGAATTTCCTCCAGGTTCTTTAAAAAAATTTTTTATGTATTAAACTAGTTGATTTACAATCTTGTGTTAATTTCAGGTGTACAGTTGAGATTCTTTTCCATTATAAATTATTATGAGATATTGAATATAGTTCAATTGCTGTGTAGTATATTTTTTTATATAGTGTTCTATTAATCCCATACTCCTAGTTTATCCATGCCCCCCCAGCTTTGTTTTGTGATTGTTCTCATTTTATAGACTTTTTTTTCAGATTCCAGATGCAAGTGATAGAAGACTCTTGAGAGTCCCTTAGACTGCGAAATCAAACGAGTCGATCCTAAATGAAATCAACCCTGAATATTCGTTGGAGAGACTGATGCTGAAGCTTCAATACTTTGGCCACCTGATGTGAAGAGCTGACTCACTGGAAAAGACCCTGATGCTGGGAAAGATTGAAGGCAAGAGGAAAAGGGGTGACATATAGGACGATGATGAGATGGTTGGATTGCACCACCGACTCAATAAGCAAGGAGTTTGAGCAACTCTGAGAAACAATGAAGGACAGATGAGCCTGACTTGCTGCAGTCCAAGTGGTGGCAAAGTCGGGCATGACTGAAACAATAAATGACTTTATAAATATTATAGGTACTATATGTGAAATACTATATGTCTTTTTCTGATCTTTAATACTATAAATGGAAAAGTCTTCCTTTTTTCTACCTGACAAGGTAACGTGAAAAAAAAAAGTTAGAAAAATGATAGACGCTTCCAAAAAATATGAAGCAGAAATGTCAAGACACAAAGCTGTACAACATCGACAAAACGCAATACAAAAAAAAAAAAAAAACAAGAAACGCAAACATTAAAACCTGAAAAACAGTATAGAAAGGTAACTACATAGTTCCTCAACTTCATATATTATTGGTAAACCGGACTATCACGAAGAAAGCGCGAACGCAGTCCTCTACTACCACAAATTATGCAGTCGGGTTTCCCACATTCGGGGAAATCGCATGAATCAGCACATCCAGAGTGCAATGGATAAGCATCGCCAAGGGAAAACCACTTTCATGACCCTCGTATCTCCTCAGCCAAGTAAATATGAGTTGCCTCCTACCCACTGCCCAGCACCCTCGAGCTCGCCCCACTCTGCTCGCACGGTCACTTCCCTCGCACTACCTCCGCACCCTCCGCCCCTGCACTTCCCCGGCCCGGCCGCGCCCACATGGAGAACAACCTCAGGAACCTCCGCGTGNAATATGAGTTGCCTCCTACCCACTGCCCAGCACCCTCGAGCTCGCCCCACTCTGCTCGCACGGTCACTTCCCTCGCACTACCTCCGCACCCTCCGCCCCTGCACTTCCCCGGCCCGGCCGCGCCCACATGGAGAACAACCTCAGGAACCTCCGCGTGTGCACACGCAGAACGCCGAGGCCCGAGTGGAGCGGGACCAGCAGCCTCCGCGCGCGGCTCATCTACATACGCCACGCCCTCTGCCGGGTGGTCCCGGATGTCACGTTCTTCCACGCGGGGGAGCGGGGCCTACTAACCCCACCCGCGACTCGCCGGGGTCTCGTGAGGGGACCGCGTGGGCGAGTGGTGACAGGTCTGGGCCTGGGGTGGGAACCTGGGGAGACACGAGACCGCAGTGCCCCGCAGTTGAGGGGTGGGTCGGGACTCGGGTCTGTTCTCACCTTCCTTTCAGCAAGAAGAAAATATCGGCCCTTTTTTGCAGTCGCCTGTCTGAACTCATTTTCTAGTCATGGAAAGCTCAGGAAAGACCTATTTACCGGCTGACATTAAGCGCTAAAGCCGCCTTAATAGGAAAGTGTGGGAATATTTCTTCACAGTGTCTCTCTAAATAAAAGTGACGAAAGTGTTTTGGGATACGTAACCTATCCTAGTGATGCTGGAAGGAAAGCCCCGGGTCCTATTGCAGAGAGAAAACCAGGTGAAAGCGCGAGCGGTCGCCTCCACCGCACCAGGCGGGGGCTCCTGGAGCGCGGTGCTTGAGGTCGGAGCCCTTGCCCTTGGGCCTCGCCCCTGCATCACACCCCCAACCCCCGCCTGCTGCCCCAACGGGCAGACACTGGGTGGTGGTGTGCTCTGAGCCCAAGTCTCCGAATAGACTGAGAGAGCAAGTCCACCCTGGCAATGCAAAGGCAAGAAGGAAGTTTATTGCTAACTCCAGTTAGGGCGTTCTGCAACATCCAACACAGTGGAGTAAGGCAAGAGAGCCCCGAGCCCAGGATTACAGGGGTATTTATAGGCTTAGNACTGCTTTTCCTCCTGCCTTCAATCTTTCCCAGCATCAGGGTCTTTTCCAGTGAGTCAGCTCTTCGCATCAGGTGGCCAAAGTATTGAAGCTTCAGCTTCAGCATCAGTCTTTCCAATGAACATTCAGGGTTGATTTCATTTAGGATTGATTCGTTTGATCTCCTCACATTCTAAGGGACTCTCTCAAGAGTTTTTTTCAACACCACAGTTCAAAAGCATCAATTCTTTGGCGCTCAGCTTTCCTTAAGGTTCAACTCTCACATCCATACATGACAACTGGAAAAACCACAGCTTTGACTAGACAGCCTTTTGTCGGCAAAGGAGGGACAAAGGAGTATAACCGATTCCAAGACTTTCAGTCTGTGGCAACTCTAAGGATGTCAGGAAGTGGTAAGAGCAGAAATTGAGTCAAAAGTAGCTATTGGCTGAGGCACAGGAATGGGGTGAAAGATGCTGTGCCGGTTTGGTGCTACGTTGATTGAATTGCAGCAGGTGGAGGTATCTAGCCAAGCAAGAGGGAATCCGACAAAGTATCAGAGGAAAGGGCAAGGATTAAATAAGACAGAGTAGTCATCTGAATTGGATCATTAAGAGGGGACACTTGTCCCTAAGGGGGCAGACGCTTGAGTATAGGCTGGTAGAGAAACAGAAGAAACAGTCTCACAGTCAAGACGCTGTCATCTGTCTCATCTCACATATCCAGCGAATGTACGGTAAGGGCTGAGAAAAGGTCGGGACTAAGAAGAGTTGACTCACTGGAAAAGACTCTGATGCTGGGAGGGATTGGGGGCAGGAGGAGAAGGGGACGACCGAGGATGAGATGGCTGGATGGCATCACGGACTTGATGGACGTGAGACTGAGTGAACTCCGAGACGTGATAATGAACAGGGAGGCCTGGCGTGCTGCAATTCATGGGGTCGCAAAGAGTCGGACACGACTGAGCGACTGAACTGAAGTGAATTGAATGACAGCTTAGCAACTTTTTGGAAGACAGACGAGGGCGAAGTCAGACTGAGAAGGGAGAACTATGAAAGCGAGGCAGTAGCGCGAGAAAAAAAGGCAGAAGGGTTTCAGGCGACGAGGCTGGAGGGACGTTGAATGCTAGTGTCTGGAGACCTACTGGCCCTGATCTAAGGCTGCAAGTCGCTCAGCATATAGATTTCTGGTTTTTCACGTCACGACGTGAAACACGGCACGTGGAGTGTTCATCCCACATTCTGCCACTTATGAGGGTGCTGACTGCAACTTCCAGTAATAAGGTAGCGGCTTCGTCCGTTCCAAATAGGAACATATTCCTGTTGCGAAGTCGAGCAGCAGGTCTTCGGGACCCGCCTGCCGTACCAGCCCTTCGCGGGGAACATCCGCGCAGGCGCGCATCAGGGACTCGGAAGTGCGGGCGGAAGTTGGCGCGGAGGTTGTGTCGGAGCACTTTAGGGAAGGGACCCGCGGAGTAAACAGTCGTTCGGCAGACGCCTGTGGCTGGTATCGGAGGGGCCGGCCGCTATGAACCGCCTCCAAGACGACTATGATCCATACGCAGTTGAGGAGCCTAGCGACGAGGAGCCGGCTTTGAGCAGGTGGGCCCCTGCCGCGCCCCGTCCCCCTGCCTCTCCCCGGCCCCCGAGGCTTCGGACCAAGGTCAGAGGCCTCCCGACTCGCTGCGCTTGCCGGGCCCGTGCGGATACTCCGGCCAGCGGTTCGGGACCCTGTCGCACCCCACTGTCGTCTGTGGACTCCATCGGGGGTTCTGGTGATGTCTTGCAGTCACGGGGGAGGCAGGATCGAAGTTGGCGCAGGGGAGGGCCATAGTCCATATTCTGGAATTACGCGTAAGAATCAAAAGCTGTGAGGTCGAATCCTGCTTCTGCAGCTTACCAGTAGTACTGTGACTGAGGTCAAGTCCCTCGTTTGTAAAAAGGAAGTATAATAAGCATATCGCGAGTTTGTTGTGAGGCACTTGGGACTTGAACTGTGGCACTTGGCACTGTGAATTGAACACCATGAAGATTAAACTGCCATAAACAGAAATTAGGGGATAATTAACTTTTTGGTTTTTTTTTTTTTTTTTTTTTTTTGCATCTGTTTTATGCTTGCTGTGGGCTACAGAGATCAGACATAAGATTTTTGTCTTTGACAGGTTTAACGGTAAAGTAGGGGACATAAGATAGATATGAATCTTGCGAGATATATGTCTTGGAAATAAACGTGTATTGCAGAAGAGCGCTGTAGAAAAAGATGACCTGGGATAGTTACAGATGAAGTTCCACGAGAATTTCCAGAAGGGAGGGATTAATCCTACCTGGGGAAACTCGCAATTATGTTGACTAGAGATTTCCAGGCAAGTTTAGCCATTTTTAAAGCTGTCAGCAGATCCTGTTCATAAACTTTAAAACATTCTGTCCGACTAGTTTTCTGTGAAACTTTTTCTCTTAATCACAGTGCTTCCTCATACTAGCCTGGGGAGGGTTTATAGGATGGGAGATCAGACTGCTGTGAAGATTTCTGTTGTGGGAAGTGAGGATGGATTCCAGGATTCCCTTATGAAGAGTTTCACTTAGGGGCCCAGTCTGTGAAAGTAGGTTTCAATTAGTAATTCAGTTTGATTGGTTTCAGTGTTTCCTGAACTTGAGTTATTCTTCCATTATCATTCCCGTATTCACCCTTGTTATTATTTATTTAATATTTTTCTTTAAGTCAATTTACATTTTTGTAGTTAAATACCTTCTCTTTTTTTGGCTCACAGTTTGTGGGATCTTAGTTCCCTACCCGGGGATTGAACCTGGGCCCCCAGCAGTGGAAGCACAGTCCTAACCACTGGATCACCAGGGAATTCCCACGTAGTTAAATATTTGTAAAGAGACTTTATACTCCTGTGATAGTTGCCACTGGTAAGGTAACTGTAAATATAAATACTTTGAAAACAAAACAGTATTACTAGGTGGTATTGCCTGCTGAATCCAATGCCTGTTTTGCAAAGGGAAATTGTGTTAGAGAGGTGTTTAAGAGGTGTCTGTCAGGATTTGATTTTACTCTATCTAGAAGTGACTCCTTTATCGCCTGTTACCGTTTCATGGAAGCTGGCAGAACACATGACTCTCCTGAGTGAGAGACACCTCACAGTAGAGCACGCAGTCCGAGCATCCCGTTTGTGTTGGTTGCTCTTGCTTCCGGCTCCTGTCTATAGAGTTACATGGAGAGGCCCAGTTGGCTGCTACATGTTCAGTGGGTTGGTATCACAGCTGAGGACCACTTGGGCTTGGAGAATGCACCTTTTACAGCAGGCAGTAAATATGCCACTAGATGCCAGTAACCCCTCCTCCCATGTCCCAGTTGTGACAACCAAAAATATCTCTAGCTATGCCAGATGTTCCCTAGGAAGCAAAATTGCCCCCAGTTGAAGAGTACTGTGATAGTTCAAGGGTAATAGTGAAAGATAAGCCTGAAAAGATAAGTTGAAACCAGATTGTGGAAGATTCTTTTGAATGCTGTACTCAGAGTTTTGGTCATGGATGACTTTCTTTTGGATTTGGGTAGTGATGTGATAAGAGTTCTTTAGGAATAATATGCTGGCATCAGGGTTCAGGGTAGAAGGAAGCAGAAGAGTTTTGAGACCTGGAGATCCTTCGGCCTTGATGGTACAGGCAGAGATAAGAGAACCTGAATATAGAGGTGATGGAGAAAGGGAGCATGCTGGTCAGGATGGGGAATTTTCTTGGGAGTAAAATCTGGATAAGGCCTCTGTCATTAGCAAAATTGATTGGCATGAGTTGTATTATTCTTATTTACCTTCTTCTGGTGTGTTAAATAGAAGAGAAAAATAGTGAAGCAAAACCCATGAATAGTCTGTAACTGTTAATCAGACCATGAATAATTGAACATTATATATGTACTATTGACTGTATTAGAAATGTCTTAGGCATTTCATATTTTGATTCCAATTTTCTCATGATAGCATTTCATTTCTTCTGATACCTGGTTTAATTCCATACTGCTATTGATGGGGAAACCCAGGCACAAAAGGCCAAATTGGCATGAATTGCTCAGGAGAGTTTGGAATATATTTTAGGTCTCTCTCTCTTTTTATAGTTCTCTGTAGCACTGTGCCTTTTAAACTGTGATATTTACTTACTGTTTGTTAACATTTTGTGTGGATATATTAGCTGTCTGTTACATAGATTAAGTTTTATTTAAGTGTCCAGACTTTAAAACAAATGCCCAGTAAAATTTTCATTGCTGATGGAATTACAGATTGGTGCAATACACTTGAAAAGTAGTGTGATAATTCCAGAAGTCAGAAAGATGTTTGTGTCTAATTTTAGACTTTTAACCTAAGGAAATCAACAGAAGCAAAATTATATATCCAGAGTTATTCATTGTATGTGTTTAATAGCAAGGACAAATAACTGTACAGCACCTGCAAGGGGAAATGGTATGCAGACATTAAAAAATATGTTTGGAAATATGCAGAAATGGTTGAAGTCAGAAGAGCTGTATGTAATGACAGCTGAATCCAGTGCAACCTTATGAAACTTAAAATTGTTGGGCAATGGGATGATGGGTGTTTAAGTTATTTTAATACTTTAATATTCACGTTCTTTGTGATTTAAATGTGTTCTAGTTCTGAAGATGAGGTGGATGTGCTTTTACATGGAACTCCCGACCAAAAACGAAAACTTATCAGAGAATGCCTTACTGGGGAAAGTGAGTCCTCTAGTGAAGACGAATTTGAAAAAGAAATGGAAGCGGAATTAAATTCTACCATAAAAACAATGGAGGACAAATTATCTTCTCTAGAAACAGGTAAACTTTTAGTTAGATTTTCACATGGATATTTTTCTAAGCTCCATAATGGCAAAGACTCTTATTTGTGTTCTGTTGTGTCCCTAGCACTTTCAGTCAGTGCCCAGTAAACACGTCTTGAGTGAATGAATAAATGCACTTGGCAACCTGAGCGTACTTTTCTTTCATTGCTAGTTCAGAGTTTTCCTGTGGTGCTGGAAGGAGACTGTTAAACACTGTTTACTTATATGATTTCCTTTTGTACTTTTTACCCTAGGATAAAGAAAGAAAGACACATTAGCTTATAGAAGCTCTTTTTAGGTTATATAACACTGATCTAGCAGATTGAGCAATGTGTCACCACAAATTCCTGTGGTCTGTTATGTAAAATGTACCTGACTTGAAAACTGTTTTGTGAAAGTAGGACTCCTCAGCATTGGTTTCCATATTGTTATGCTATATATTAACTGTTAAAAATTGAAAGAATATATGATAATGATAAAAGCAAAGGCAGATATTAATTAAGAGGAAGAATTAGGGATGTACGGATGTGATGACAGAAGTATAGGAAATGTCACGGCACTACGCACTGCTGAGGAGAGGAAGAACATGTCCTCGACTCATTCCTCCTGACTCTATAGAGCTCTTATCCTCTTTTTTCTAAAGTCCCTTAAAACAAGATGTTTATTTCCTGTACTCTACATATGCTGGTAACTTGAAAATATGGCTATTTTGTTTAATTAGATGTGCTTTTATCATTATCATATGTGCTTTCAGTCTGTTTCTGGCAAGAGAGGAAGAATAATTTTCTCATGATGTGGAACACATATTCGAGGGAAAGAAGTTCTCTGTAATTGCATAGGGCACAGAAATACGGTTAAGACATTGACTCCAGTAAGTTATTGACGTGAAAGTATTTTTCCACTGAAATGAAATTGGGAATGAGCCGATAGCAGTTTGAAGTGATGGAAGAATGTATGGAGTTTTTTATCTTGTCAATTCTGTATCTTTTAGTCTTTAAATTTCCTTTATGGTGTGACTAGGGTCTTCAGGAGATGGGATAGTTGGAACAGCTCCGACAAAGTACTATGACAATATATATTTTGATTCTGATTCTGAAGATGAAGACAAAGCAGGTAAGGTTTAGCAGTTATATTTTATGAAAGAAGTTTTACCTAGCAATTTGATATTAGGTTTTCCCTTTGAGTTTTACCCTTTAAGAACTTGCAGCAGTTGATGTGAAAACCAAAGCAGGATTGTGAGTAGAACAGATGGAAGCACACACACCTGAGGGCTGGGACTAGGGCAGCGTGCAGAGGCGCATCTGGGGAGAGGAGAGTCCTGACTCAGTAGCTCTCTCCTTAAGGCTCTCAGCCTCCTTTTCCTTCAGCGTTCTTTAGCACAGCAGCATTTGCTTTCACGACTGCAGATAGTTTCTATGTTTTACTCTCTTGTAGAATTTTCCCTAAGTTGTTGCTTAGGGAAACAATTTTTTTTTTTAAATCAACCTCTCTGTTCTTTGAAATTAATTTTGAATAAATTAAAAAAAATTTTGTTTGGTCTTCATTGCGGCGAGCAGGGGCTACTCTTGGTTGCTGTAGTGGGCTTCTTACTGCAGTGGTTTCTCTTGTGGAGCATAGGCTCTAGGCACCGGGCTGAGGCTTTAGTTGCTCTGCGGCATGTGGGATCTTCCCAGACGAGGGATGGAAGTGGTGTCTCTTGCATCGCAAGGCAGATTCTTAACCACTGGACCACCAGGGAAGCCCCTGATTTTGTGTAAATTTTGAGCAAAGTTGAGCATAATGACAAGAGCTAAAACTAACTTAATTATATCAGTAGTTATGATGGAATACATACATACTTACAAGGCAAAGAAATGATTTTATATTTTTATATATTGTTACATAAACACTGACTTGCTCAAGTAGGTCTAGTGATCATAGTGGTTCCCTCCCCCAACTCATTTTTGTTCTGATTTCAGTAGCATTTTATGTATGAGAACTTACGGAAAATTTAAGACATCAAAAATAGTTTCTAAGAAATCCCTGGTGGTCCAGTGGCTGAGACTCCATGCTTCCACTTCTGGAAGTCTGGGTTTGATCCTTGGTCTGGGAGCTAACATTCTGCAAGCCAAGCAGTGCAGCCAAAAAAAAAAAAATTATCATCTATTCTTGATTTGAGTGGCTTTTTTGAGACTCTGACTTTTCATTATTTGAACTCGGTTCTGAACTTTATTTGGAGGAATAGTTAAAAAAAATTTTTTTAGGAAAATAGAAAAAATGTATATCTTAGGAAATAGGATTCTTCATTTTGTGTAAAAGAGGTGTGAATTTTAGACATGCTACTTAGCCATATTCTTAACATTTTCAAAATTAGCACAAGTGACCAAGAAAAAAAAGAAGAAACAACACAGAATTCCAACAAATGATGAATTACTATATGATCCTGAAAAAGATAACAGAGATCAGGCCTGGGTTGATGCACAGAGAAGAGGGTAAGAACTTAAATTTAATATTTCAAATCTTTAGGGAAAATGATTAAAAGATGATTTTCACTGTACTCACGTTTTGAGTGTATGTGTGTTTGTTTATAGGGACTTTGCTGGTGGCTAAGATGGTGAAGAATCTGCCTGTAATGCAGGAGACCCAGGTCATGCATAAAGAAAGTTTGAGAAAAAAACTACTGAATATATTGAAAATGAAAAGCAAATTTCAGTCAGGCCATTGATTATTTATTTTTATTTGAAATATAGCATCATGGACTCGGTGGACATGAATCTGAGCAAACTCTGGGCAATAGTGAAAGATAGGGAAGCCTGGTGTGCTGCAGTCCATGGGGTCACAAAGAGTTGGACACGACTCAGCGACTGAACAGCAACAACATAGTTGATTTACAATGTCATGCCAATGTCTGCTGTACAGCAAAGTGACTCAGTTATATACATATATACATTCCTTAGACCATTTATTTTTTTAAAAACTGTTGTTGAATTCAAACTGCTGTAGCTAGTCAAGTCTCTCCCTTCAAGGAACAAAGCTGACTTTTCAAATAAGCAGTATAAAATTACTTAGAGATTAAAAGTTTATATAGGAAATTCCCTGAGGGTCCAGTGGTTAGGGCTCCACGTTTCCACTGCAGGGTGCTCGGGTTCCATTCCTGGTTGGAGAACTAAGATCCTGCATGCCTCAGCATGGCCAAAAGTAAAAGGGTTTATGTGGATTAAGAGTGGATGTTCTGTTTTCTATTTGAGTACTTGAATCATGTTTACAAATTTGACTTTTTAAAATTGAGGTAAAATTCACATGACATAAAGTTAACCATTTTGAAGTTAATAGTTCAGTGGCATTTAGTGTGTTCACAGTGGTGTGCAACCACTACCTATGTTTATTTCAAATCATTGCCATCATTCCAAGAGGAAACTCCATACTCTATTTCAAATTTGATTTGATAAAGATCGATTTATCATAAAAATGAAAGCTGAAAGCTTATCACTATTACCTAATGTTACCCTAGCCTGCCTGAGCTTCAGAATCACCTGGTGGGAGTAAAATGCAAACCCTTGAGTCCTACTCCAGAAGTTTTGATTCATCGGGGGTGGGGCCCAGGAATCTATAGTTGTCCAGTCCAGAGGGAATGTGATGCTGTGTGGGTCTTTGTGTACCACCTTTTAGCTTCCACTCTCCCACTTTGTCCTTTTTTCCTCTCCCAGTTTCACTCATGCACCACTTACAGTTGCCTCTTGCATTTATGTGATGAGTAGTTTTCACACCTACAGTGTGAAATGAACATTTTAAGTGCTATGAGTGCTGTTGAAATAATTAAGGAGCTTGTGATTTAGCTCCTGATTCTGGTGACAGAAGTTGTCAGTGACTTAAGATGGAATGTATTTTCATTGTTACATAATCTTGAGAAGTAACATCTTAGTATCTTATCCCTATGTCAAGTAGTAGTTGCCTGTTAAGACCACAGAAACCCACTTCAGATAATGAATTCAGTACATTTTAAGCACCGCAAGGATAGTGATCATACCTGTCATGTTCAGTGCTGTATCCCAAGCATCTTGCACAATGTCATATGGACACTCACTATCTGTTGAATGAATAATTTAGTTATTTTCTTGGGGTTTGAAATTTTTCAAGCATTTGGAGGTATTTAACAACAATCATGAAATATATACCACATGTTCGTATTTTTCCCCACAAAAAAGAGTTTAGGAAGTAATGCCAAATGATTTTGTGTTTTGCAGTAGAGTTTTTTGACATTTTCTATAAGCCTCTTTTAAGAATATATTCTTTTACACTTTAATGTCTTTGTAAGTAAATTCATACTTTATTTTTTCAGTCAGCATATATTTGTTGAGCACTTACTATATGCAAAACACTGTTCCAGACTCTTGAAATACAAAAGGGAACAAAACAGACTAAGATTCTTAGGCACTTAGAGCTTACAATGCTTGCTTTTTAAAAGTAGCTTTATTGATGTGTGTGTGTTTAATTAGTAGACTTTTTTAGAATAATTTTAGATTTACAGAAAAATTCAGCTGGTAATACAGAGAATTTTCTTATTACTCCCCCCGACCAACAACAAGACAACCTGACCACGGACTGCCAGAGAATCGCCCCAGATTTCCTTAGTTTTTATCCTAATATCCATATTCTCTTCCAAGAGCCCATCTGGGATACCATATTACATTTAGTTGTCATGTCTACTGAGGCTTTTCTTGGCTATGAGTTTCTCAGACTTTCCTTGGTTTTGATGACTTTAACAGTTTTGAGGAGCATGGATCAGTAACATCGTGGGAGGTCCTCTATTGGAATTTATCTAAAGCTTTTCTCTTGATCAGACTGGAATTAGAGGTTTTGGGGAGAAAGACCATAGAGGTCACTTTGTATCGAGGGCACATACTATCAAACATGATTTAGTTTCTCAGCTGTAAAGTTACTCTTACCACACCTTTCTGTACCTTCTGTTTGGAAGGATGTCATTATATTTAGCCTAGACTTAAGGAGTCATGTTCCACCTCCTTTAGGGGAGAGTATCTTCATAAATTATTTGTAATTCTTATATATGGGAGATGTGTCTGTTCTCCCCCATTTATTTACATATTAAGTCATTTATGTCAGCATGGAGTTATGGGTATTTATTTATACTTTGCTTATAATTTAACACTGTTTTATTTCAATGCTCTAATTGTTTTGACTTCAGTCATCAGGGGCTCTTTGAGTTGGCTCCTGTGCCCCTTTAACATACTGTCTCATGGATTTTGGTTTTGCTTTTTCTCTTTGAGCACCACCTTACTTTCTGGCACTACAGGATGTTCCAGGTCTACCTTATGTGCCCCATTCCTAGAATTAACTGTTTCTCTAAAGGGTGCTGATTTCTTTTATTGGAAAGTGGCATTAGAAAGGAAGATCTGGCTTTCGTGCTTCACCCTTCCTCTTTCTTTTTCTGTTCTAGCTACCATGGTTTTGGAATACAGCGACCACGTCAACAGCAGCAGCCTGTTCCGAATAGCGATGCTGTCTTGAATTGCCCTGCCTGTATGACTACACTATGTCTTGATTGCCAAAGGTAACTGATAAAGGGTAATAACACACACATTCACACACATGTGTGAAAATAAAACCACTTGGTGGTCCTTGTTTAAATAGACTTCCGAGGTACTTAGGAATTCTGATAAAGTTCTGTCCTCATATATCCCTTGTGCTGCATGACTAATCTTTATAGAAATAATTTTGATTATATGTAGTCTGACTAGGCTTTCTAATAAGTACTTGTCAGTGCTGATAAGGATTCAGTAAAACTGCGTATATTTTAGGATGATGAAATCTTTCAAATAGACTCATTTTTTTTTCTATTATGATAACATAAAATTTACCATTTTAAGCATTTTAAAATGTTGCTGTAAGAGTATTTCATTTGAATATTCAATTTATTGTCAGCTAGACCATTTAAGAATTAAAAAAATCTTTTCCCAGCTTTATTGAGATGTAATTGACATATACCATTCTATAAGCTTTAGGTATACAGTATACAGTGTAATAATTAGGTATTCAAATATATGGCAGGATGATCACCACAATAAGATTAGTTAACACAGCCATCACCTCACATAGTTCCTTTTTTTGTGTGGTGAAAACTTTTAAGATTTACTCTCAGCATTTTTCAAGTATGTAACACAGTGGGAGCTTGGGTTTGATCCCTGGGTTGGGAAGATCCCCAGGAGGAGGTCATGGCAACCCACTCAGTGTTCTTACCTGGAGAATCCCTATGGACAGAGGAGCCTGGTGGGTTACAGTCCATGCAATTGCAAAGAGTCAGACACAACTGAGCAACGAAGTGTGTGCGCGCGTGTGCGCGCGCGCGCACACACACACACACACACATAACTAAGCACACCACATTGTTAACTATAGTCATCACGCTGTACGTGCATCTCCAGAGCTTAACTGGAAGTTCGTATCTTTTGACCACCTTCATCCACCTACCCTCCTCCACCAACTTTTTTTTTATTATAAGTTTATTTTAATTGGAGGCTAGTTACTTTATAATATTGTATTGGTTTTGCCATACATCAACATAATTCGCCACGGGGGTACATGTGTTCCCCATCCTGAACCCCCCTCCCTCCTCCCTCCCCATCCCATCCCTCTGCGTCATCCCAGTGCACCAGCCCCAAGCATCCTGTATCCTGCATCGAACCTAGACTGGCAATTCGTTTCACATATGATATTATACATGTTTCAATGCCATTCTCCCAAATCATCCCACCCTCGCCCTCTCCCACAGAGTCCAAAAGACTGTTCTATACATCTGTGTCTCTTTTGCTGTCTCACAATACAGGGTTATTACCATCTTTCTAAGTTCCATATATATGTGTTAGTACTGGTGTTTTTCTTTCTGGCTTAGTTCACTCTGTATAATAGGCTCCAGTTTCATCCACCTCATTAGAACTGATTCAAATGTATTCTTTTTAATGGCTGAGTAATACTCCATTGTGCATATGCACACAGCTTTCTTATCCATTCGTGTGCTGATGGACATCTAGGTTGCTTCCATGCCTTGGCTATTATAAACAGTGCTGCGATGAACATTGGCTCCCCCACCAACTTTATGAGTTCAGTTGTTTGTTTGTTTGTTTTGGATTTCACATATAAGTGAGATCATACACTACACTATTTGTCTTTCTCTTTCTGACTTATTTCACTTAGCATAATTCCTTCAAGCTCCCTCCATGTTGTTACAAATGGCAGGATTTTTTTCTTTTTAATAGCTGAATAATATTCTATTGTGTGTATATACCATATTTTCTTTATTCATTCATCAGTCGATGGACATGTATGTTGTTTCCACATCTCGGCTGTTGTAAATAATGCTGTGATGGGTTTTTGGGAGGAAGACCACTGAAGTAAAGTGCCATTTTTATCACATTATATCATAGGCAACAAGCTAGCAACATGATTTATGGCTGTTAATGTTGACCTTGATCACCTGGCTGAGGTGAGGGCTCAGATGTCTCTTTGAGAGAGTATTTTCATTCCTTTGTATACTTTCCCAACAGTGGGATCATATGACGGTTCTCTTTTTGACTTTCTAAGGCTCCTCTATACTGTTTGCCATGGTGGCTGTACCAATTTACACTCCCACCAATAGTACACAAGGCTTCACTTTTGTTATCTTTTGACTTTTTGATCATATCTATTCTATGAGGTGATATCTTACTGTAGTTTTGAGGTGATAATCTTACAGTAGTTTTGATATGTAGTTCCCTGATGGTTTGTGATATTGAGTACCTTTTTGTATACCCATTAGCCATTTGTATGTCTTTTTTGGAAAACTGTCTATTCAACTTCTTTGCCCACTTATTAATTGGATTTTTAAAATATTGAGTTCCTTATGTATTTTGGAAATTAACCCCCTATGAGATATGTGATTTGCAAATATTTTTTCCCGTTCCATAGGTTGCCTTTTTATTTTGTTGATTGTTTCTTTGCTGTGCAGAAGCTTTTTAGTTTGATGTAGTTCCATTTGTTTATTTTTGCTTTTGTTGCTTGTGCCTTAGGTATCAGTTCCAAAACATTGCCAAGACCAGTGTTAAGGAGCTTTATTTTAGGTTTTCTTTTAGGAGTTTTATGATTTCAAATTTTAAGTCTTAGTCTTTATTTCAAATTAATTTTTGTACGTGGTATAAGTTAAAGGTCCAGTTTCACTTTTTGGTCTATGAATATCTAGTTTTCCCAATACCATTTATTGAAGAGATTGTCTTTTCCCCATTGAATATTCTTGACTCCTTGCCAAATATTAGTTTATGGTACATGCATGGGTTTATTTCCGGGCTCTTGATTCTGTTCTGTTGATCAACGAGTCTGTTTTTTTATGCCAGTCCCATACTGTTTTGATTACTGTAGCTTTGTAGCATAGTTAGAAATCAGGAAGTGTGGTGCCTCTAGCTTTGTTCTTTCTCAAGATTGTTTTGGCTATTTGAGGTCTTTTATGATTCCACACAAACTTTAGAATTTTTTATGTTTCTATGAAAAATGCCACTGGAATTTTGATAATGGTTGCATTGAATCTATAAAATGACTTTGGGTAGCATGGACATTGTAGCAGTCTGTGAGCATGGGATATCTTTACATTTCTTTGTTTTTTCTTCAATTTCTTTCATCACTGTCATAGTTTTCAGTGTATAGATCCTTCACCTCCTTGGTTAAATTTATTCCTAAGTATTTTATTATTTTTATGTTATTGTGAATGAGATTGCTTTCTTAATTGCCTAGTTTGTTGTTAGTGAAAATGCAACAGATTTTTGTTGATTGCTTGTGTATCCTGAATCTTTACTGAATTTATTAGTTCTAACATTTTCATTTTGGAATCTTTAGAGTTTTGTATATACATAAGATCATGTTATCTGGGGAAACAGGGATAATTTTATTTCTTTCTTTTCTGTTTGGTTACCTTTTCTTTTTTTAACCTGATTGCTTTGACTAAGATTTCTAGAAATATATTGAATAGGAGTGGTGAGAATGGACACTCATCTTGTTGCCTGTTTTAACCTTTTTTTTTTTAACTTTAAACTTTTTATTTTGTTTTGGGGTATAGTCAATTGACGGTATTGTGGTAGTTTCAGATGAATAGTTATCTATTCTCCCCCAAACCCCTTCCCATCCAGGCTTGCACATAACATTGAGCAGAGTTTCCTGTGCTATATACAATAGGTCCTTGTTGGTTATCCATGTTAAATATAGCAGTGTGTACCTGACCTTCCAGTGTACAATTCAGTGACATGAACTACAGTACAATTGTACAGCCATCATGACTCTCCATTTCCAGAACTTTTCATCATTCCAGACAGGAGCTCTTTCCCCATTAGTCAGTAAGTCACCATTCTCCATCCATACCTATCCCAGCCTCTGGTAATCTCTATTCTACTTTCCTTTTGGATTGTCCTTTGCTAGTGTATAGAAACAGCAGATTTTTATGTCTTCATTTTGCATCCTGCAACTTTGCTGCATTAATTTATTAACTCTGATAGTTTTTTGTGTAATCTTTATAGAGCTTTAAACATATAATACCATGTCATCTGTGAACAGAGAAGATTTTACTTCTTCCTTTCCAGTTTGGATCCCTTTTATTTCTTTTTCTTACCTAATTGCACTTATTATAACTTTCAAGTTGGATAGAAGTGGTGAAATCAGGTATTTTTTGTCTTTTTCCCTTGTCTTAGACGAAAAGTTTTGTCTTTCATCATTGAATATGATGTTAGCTATGAATTTTTCATATATGGCTTTTATTATATTGAGGAGTTCCTTTTATCAGTTTTTGGGTGTTTTTATTATGAAAGTGTTGAATTTTTCAAATGCTTTTTATGCATCAATTGAGAAGATCATGTATTTTTTTATCCCCATCATTGTATTAATCCAAATATACTCTTGCCTTTTTCCTCTCTTTATTTTTCCAGTAGCCTTATAAATGTCTAACTCAGTCTGTGTTATAAATCAGGTTAACTGAAACTAAATGATGATGCTGGTGGTAGATTTATTCTAGTCACTGAGTAGCCAGATGTAGTTTTACTAGCTAACTTGAGGTTTCTGATCATCTGCAACAATGAATTTTTGTACTCTCCATTTGAACTCTTAAGTTTTTTGTATATAAATTGACACCTAGAGTAGGAAATAAAGAAAAAGTAAAGTACCTTTGTACTTAAGTTGCTTCTCTTTTAAATTAAACCATGCTGCTATGTTACAGGATTCCTGTCCCAAAAGAAGTTGCTTCATGATCTAACAGTAGAAATTGGTCTTGGTAAAAATTGTGAATACAGGATTCCAATATGGTGGAGTATAAGTGTAATTTTTATGGTCTCACCTAGAGAAGCACCAGCCTGGTGGTTGGTGGAAGAGGAAAAAAAAAATCAGCGTTTAGAACCAATGGAGGCATAACTTGACTTCACTGTTTTTAGCCAAATAGATATTTCTGTTGTATGAGGTTTAAGGTGGAGAAAAGGAAAGTAACTTACTAAGTCAAGAAAAGTAGGAAAATATTAAGTTATTTGAAGAGAACAAAGAAAGCATTATTTATTCTTTAGACTATTGGAGTGAAGCCAAGAATGGACATTATAAAGTCAGATGCTCTTTAAGCATTTAAAACTGTAGCTTTTACTAAAATGGTGACCGGAATGGCACCACCTGTAATGAGAGGAGGGCAAAGTCTCAGTCCACAACAGGAAAAGATGCAGTCAGAGATTTTTTAAACATTACCTCTCAAGTTTCCAGCAACTTTTCTTGTCTTTCTGTGTTGGAAGAGCAAATCAAAAACTTTTTTACTGATGTAAAAGTTAGCTTTAAAGCAGTAGACTATGTTCATTCTTTATTATCTATTTTTGTAACAGGTCCCTTCCTATTCTTAAAATAACTCTTAAAAGTTTTTGAATTTTTTGTTTTGTTCTCCTGTTTTAACTTTGTTTGGTATTTCAATAAGTTTTTGATAGTCTTAAATGTTTATCTAAATGTGTAACTATTAAAATAGAACATAAATCCAAATTCTC
Source organism: Neotragus pygmaeus (assembly GCA_006410875.1). NCBI lineage: Eukaryota > Metazoa > Chordata > Mammalia > Artiodactyla > Bovidae > Neotragus > Neotragus pygmaeus. The sequence continues at coordinate 535,018 of SJYV01031953.1, read as the reverse complement.
TGTTTCATTTTCCTCTTAGGCATGAATCATATAAAACTCAATACAGAGCAATGTTTGTAATGAATTGTTCTGTCAACAAGGAAGAGATTCTGAGATACAAACCCCCAGAGAACAGGAAGAAAAGACGAGGCCATAAGAAGATGAGGTCTAACCAAGAAGGTGCTGCGGAGGAGGCAGAAACAGATGTGGAAGAAATCTATCACCCAGTCATGTGCACCGAATGTTCCACTGAAGTGGCAGTCTATGACAAGGATGAAGTCTTTCATTTTTTCAACGTCTTAGCAAGCCATTCCTGAATAGCCAAGTTGGCATTTAATTGCCCAATACTGTATACAAGGCAAATACACAGTTATATTCTTCCTGCCTACTCATCTCAAGTGACATTCTGAATGGTTATTTGAGGAAGCAGTGTTTTATCTTTATCTTTTTGAAAGAAAATGGTTATCTGCTCTCATCCCTCCACTTCCTTTAAAGAAAAAGAAAATTTCCCCAGTTCTGATGGGATTCATTATTCATTCCTTTTTTGGATAGATATTTGGAAGCTGGGGCCTTTTATTTGTTAAAGCTGTCCAGAATTAAAATGTTCTAGAGTTACAGGTAACTTTTGTTTCAGAGTATTACTTTTATTTTCTATTTTGGATATACCCTTGGTGTACTTAAACTGGAAACTGTCTCCTCACTTCTGTCTATATTGTTTCTGCTTAGAAATATGTTTATTTCTCTTCTTCCCCATAGGATAGAGTGAACAGTATTTAGTAACTGTTAAAATTATAGGTAGAGTTAGTATGGGGGTGCCTTGGGTAATTAACATAGGTCTTTCCTTAGAAGGATGGTACTTATAAGTATTCTAAACTTAATGAATTAACATAGTAAAATAGAAATTTGTCGTAAGGAAGAGCAAACTCACCTTCTAGCTTTAGACTTAAAAATTCTGTTGCTGTCTCTTGTGCTACCATTTATTTCAGAATTGCTGTTGCAAGCAACCAAGGTATGTTTATTTTTGCTCTTAATAACAGAAAAATCGTTAGTGGCAGCTTGGAGGAAATTGTAGTGTAGGCATCTGTACATTTTAGCTTTTCTAAAAAAAAAATGATTGGACTCTTTCCAAAAACATTAGGAAGCTCAGGGTCCTCTTGTTATTTTAATAGAGATGTGATAGAGTGAAAGAAAATCAGGAAATAGGTTTTAATTCGGGCTCTACCATGCTAATCTTTGGCAAGTCTGTTCCTGTGAGCTCGTTTTCTCATCCTTAAAATGAAAAGATTAGAGAAGAGCAGTGATTTTCCACAGAGGTTAGGGCTCAACAGAGCTTGAGGGGGACTTCTGCTTTCTTCCTCAGAGAACGATATACCTCCAGGAAGGAAAACATATCCTTTCCACCTCCTTGCCTTTTGCACTTTCTAAAAGGCTACACATAAGGTGAACTGGAACCAGTGATAGTGTGGTATTTGTAGGAATTGGATGGAGGCAGAAGAATGATAAAGAATTTGCTTCTAGGAAATTTCCAGTGTCTTAATATCATAGTTGATCATTTTTGTGATTCTGATATCTATCCAATTCAGTTGTTCAGGAGAAGATTCTTGAGAGTCCCTTTGACTGCACGGAGATCAAAGCAGTCAACCTTAAAGGACATCAACCCTGAATATTCATTGGAAGGACTGATGTTGAAGCTGAAACTCCAATACTTTGGCCACCTAATGGGAAGAGCTGACTCATTTGAAAAGACCCTGATGCTGGGAAAGATTGAGGGCAGGAGGGGAAGGGGTGACAGTGGATGAAATGGTTGGATGGCATCACTGACTCAGTGGACATGAGTTTGAGCAAACTCTGGGAGATAGTGAAGGATAGGGAAGCCTGGCATATTGCAGTCTGTGAGGTTGCAAGGAGTCAGACACTACTGAGCAACAAAAATCCAGTTGAAAGCAATATATATACTTTTAAATGTTTCAATATATATACTTTTAAATGTTTCAACATATTGCCAGATAATACATTACAGAATAACACTACTAGTCTACTTATTTTAACCTTGCATTTGTCTTACTGTAGCTTTGTAAGATCTTTTTTTGTCTTAACTATCATTGTGTCAGAAGTCGGCATGGCTTAGCAATATCTCCTACTGAGGGTCCAAGAAGGCTGTAATCCAGTTGTTGGCCAGGTTGTATTCTCATGTGAAGACTTGCCCGTGGCAGATTTCACTAACTGCTGCACTTCCAAGCTACTGCAAATTGTGAGGTTGTGGGACTGAGGCTGCTGTTTTCTTGCTGGATGTAAGCCAGGTGCTGCTCTCTAGAAGCCTCCTGCCAGGATGTATCTGTGCTTCTGTTTTGTGTTTTCATGTATATCATTCATGAAGCCTTTGTCCCCTGCATTGGAAGCGTTGCAGTTTCTTAACCACTGGATCACCAAGGAAGTTCCTGTGATTGCTTCTTTTCTGAGCCCCTTATCCTTACCCCTAGATGTTTCGTCCTCACAATTCCCTAGCCCTCCCTTGCAGGAGTCACTGCCACCCACCTCTGAACTGTTACGTAATTTGGAAATGAAGGAGGCAGGCAGTTAGGGAATGGAGGGAGAAAAGGGAGACCCTACCCCATGTCATCAAATATTAAGATGCACGCGTATCCAATGTTGAATATCTTCTCAAAAAACTTTCTGAATGGATTATCCTTGTTTTGGAAATTAATTGACTGTTGACTCATTAATGATTTGATACACATTTTAAGCAGTCATGCATATAAGAATTCTTGAGAAATGTAAATCTAATGTGCTAATTATTTTCAAATGTAAGGAAATTCATATGTTTTAAAGTGAAAATGTATATGAATTTAATGGAACATTTAAAAATTTTGTAGTTTAATTTTCTTAAATTGGTGTCTGCCCTTTTCATGCCTAGATCTCAGGCATTTTCTTGTATGTTTTCATTTCTGGAAAAGCTTGCAGGCCCTGGGCTTCTTGCCTGCAGTGTGAAATGGACAAATTGGATTTGATCAAGTCTTCCTATAGGAAGGGATCAGTAAGGGAACAAAAAGTTGGCAGTAGTTTATCAACGTCCCATCAGTTCAGTTCAGTTCAGTCGCTCAGTCATGTCTGACTCTGACCCCATGAATCACAGCGCGCCAGGCCTCCCTGTCCATCACCAACTCCTGGAGTTCACTCAAACTCAGGTCCGAGTCGGTGATGCCATCCAGCCATCGCATCCTCTGTCGTCCCCTTCTCCTCCTGCCCCCAATTCCCCCAGCATCAGGGTCTTTTCCAGTGAGTCAACTCTGCATGAGGTGGCCAAAGTATTGGAGTTTCAGCTTCAGCATCAGTCCTTCCAATGAACACCCAGGACTGATCTCCTTTAGGATGGACTGGTTGGATCTCCTTGCAGTCCAAGGGGCTCTCAAGAGTCTTCTCCAACACCACAGTTCAAAAGCATCAATTCTTCAGTGCTCAGCTTTCTTCACAGTCCAACTTTCACATCCATATGTGACCACTGGAAAAACCATAGCCTTGACTAGACAGACCTTTGTTTGCAAGGTAATAGCTCTGCTTTTGAATATGCTATCTAGGTTGGTCATAACTTTCCTTCCAAGGAGTAAGTGTCTTTTAATTTCAGGTAATTAAGCAATTTCAATAATTCTTAATAGCATGACAGATTTTATTATCTTTTAATAGGTATTGGCTAATGGGACCTAGGGAAGCACAGGAAAATTTCTTTTGCATTAAAGCAGTTCTAGGCAGAGTAGTATTTATTTAGAGTACTATATTGCCAGGGCTGCCACAACAAAATACCACAAACTAGGTGGCTTAAACAACAAATGTATTTTCTGACAGCTCAGGAGGTGGAAAGCCCAAGATCAAGGTCAGCAGGTTTGCTTTTTTGTTTTTGTTTTGAGTCTTCTTTCCCTGACTAGCAGAAGGCCACCTTCTTGCTGTTTTCACATGACTTTTCTCTGTGTGTATGCAAGTCTGTCCTCGTCTCTTTTAATAAGGAAAGCAGTTATAATGGATTAGGGCCTACCTATGTGACTTCCAGTACTCTTGCCTGGAAAATCCCATGGACAGGGGAGCCTGGTAGGCTGCAGTCCATGGGGTCAAGAAGAGTCAGACATGACTGAGCGACTTCACTTTCACTTTTCACTTTCATGCATTGGAGAAGGCAATGGCAACCCACTCCAGTACTCTTGCCTGGAGAATCTCTGTGGGGTTGCACAGAGTCAGACATGACTGAAGCAACTTAGCAGCAGCAGCATGTAACCTCACTTTATTGTAATTACCTCACTACAGATCCTGTCTCCAAGCACAGTCACATTATGATGCATCAGGGTTCGGATTTCAACATCTGCATTTTGAGAAGATAGAATTAAGCCTATAACAATTGTCATTGTTTATTTTATGCAATAGCAAACGATGATAAAGCACACCTCAATTAAGGTAAATCTTTTCCTACTGTCTTCCAATGGGAATATACTGCCCTCCCACCCCTCAGTGAAACATAGCGATAGCAAGAGTAAGACTTTAAGCTCAAAAGCGGAAACAATTTTGAACTGCTCTGTACCCTCCAGATCCTCCCCCTGCAATTTTGATTTTTTTCTTCCTGTTTTACCAAGTCTTTTCTTTATATTGTCTTTCTTCAGTCCTTCAAATGATGAGGATACCTTCCAGATACAGAGCTGCTCCATTTCATGTGGAAGATTTTATAACTTGGCTTCCCTTTCCCCTTTTGTCTGAGATCTCAATGAACTGTTATTAAAAAAACACCTAATTTTATGGAAGTAGAGTTGATTTACAATATTGTACTCTGCTCTATAGCAGTGTGATTCAGATATATGGATAGCTATTCTTATCCATTATGGTTTATTATAGAATATTGGATATAGTTCCCTGTGTTGTACAGTAGGGCCTTGTTTATTCTATATATAATAGTTACATTTGCTAACCCCAGCCTCCCAACCCATCCTTCCCCCTTTCCCCCCCTGCTTAACAACCACAAGTCAGTTCGCTATGTCTGTGAGTCCGTTTCTGTTTCGGTAGGTAAGCTTTCAATGAACTCTTCTTCCACCTCACTTATCCCCCTCTTTTTTTTATTTCTCTTTCACCTTCCTTTTTATTTTCAGTTTTACTGTGTGCTAAGGCCTAGACATACAGAGTAAGAAGAGACTGTTCTTTTCATGTTTACTGTCCAGCGTGGAAAGATGACCTTTAAAAAAAAATGCACTGACTTTAGATGGTAACTGAGAGTTGTGATTTGATGTGAAAGTAAGCGGGTAGCTACTATAAGAAAGTGTGTGTTTTAAATTTTAAATAGAGCTTGGAGAAGCCCTAGTGAAGTGGTATTTAAGCTGAAACCTCCCCATTGAGAAAAAGAGTTACTTTCCTGCAGATGGATATTTGGGTTGTTTTTCTTCTTATTATTTTGCTGTTACAAACATTGATGCTTTGAACATTCTTATACACATTTCTTGATGCATATTTCCAAGAATTTTAAGGTTAAATCTAGGAGTGTTAATTGTATGTTATACTATGTGTGAATGTTTAGTTTTCAGGATGGTGCCAAATCATTTTCCACAATAATTATGCCAATTTACATCCATGAGGGAAACAAAAGAAATTCCATTAATAGGCTCCCCTGGTGGCTCAGTGGTGAAGACATGGGTTCAATCTCTGATCTGGAAAGATCCCACATGGCGAGGAACTGCTAAGCCCATGTGCCCCAGTTGAGCCTGTCTGTGCCCTAGAGCCTGGGAGCATCAACTACTGAGCCTGTGTGCCCAGAGCCTGTGCTCCGCAGGCAGAGCAGCCACTGCAGCCTTTCTGTCCGACATCCTAGCGAGGCGGCAGCTGTCACAGCTGCTCTCCGGGCTTCGCTCTGCCGGCCAAGGATGACAAGGGGCAGAGATGCCGGAACAGTCGACCAAGAAAGATCCAGAGAACAAATCTGGGGCCAAAAGGAAGTGGTCCAAAGGCAAAGTTCGGGACAAGCTCAATACTAGTCTTGTTTGACAAAGCAACATATGACAAACTCTGTAAAGAAGTTCCCAACTCTAAGCTTATAACTCCAGCTGTTGCCTCTGAGAGTCTGAAGATTCGTGGTTCCCTGGCCAGGGCAGCCCTTCAGGAACTCCTTAGAAAAGGACTTATTAAACTGCTTTCAAAGCATAGAGCTCAAGTGATTTACACCAGACACACCAAGGGTGGAAATGCCCCAGCTGCTGGTGAAGATGCATGAACAGGTCCCACCAAATGTACATTTTGAAAAATAAAACTTAAAAAAAACCAAACAAACAGAAGAGAAGCCACTGTAATGAGAAGCCTGCAGCCAAAGAGTAGCCCCGCTGCTCACCAAAATGAGAGAAAAGCCTGTGCAGCAATGGAGACCCAAACCCCCCCGCCCCCCAAAAAAAGACTCAGAGCCAGGATTCACTAAGAAAAAAAAAAACAGAAATTCCATCTGAGAATCTCCCAAACTTCCCATAAGAATCTTCATTCTTGTCAATACTTCACAAATTTAATTTTTACCAATCTAAATATGTATTTTTACCAATTTTTCATTGCAATTTTTATTTCCCTGATTATTTTCTGTTTTTTTTATTTTACTTTTTAAAATAAATTTAAAAATACACTGTGGGTAGCAGACTTTTGTGAGTGATATTTTGCAAATACTTTCTCTCATTTTGTGGCTCTCATTTCACCTTCNGTGAGTCCTTAGAGATGATTCATCTGCTCAGGCCAGGGTTGGCGGTGGGGATGGTGCAGTGTGTGTTTGTGGTGGGTGGGGGTGGGGGGATTGTAATGATCACAGATCCAAGGACTGAAAAAGACATTTTAAAGGCATGAACTGTGTTGTTTGGACTCGAGGATAACGTTTGTTCACAGTCTTATCTGTCAATCCTTTTTTTTTAAAGTCCTGCTTTTTGGGATTATGTCTAGAAAATGTTCTCCTTTTCTCCCCATTTAGGCTACTTTTATCTGTTTTTCTTTGTTTTTCAAATACCTCATTGGTCCACTTGCAATTTATTCTGGCTTTAAATTGTTATTTAATGTGTCCATTTGGAGGACACTAACATTTCATTTTATCATGTTTCCCATCTACTGCATCTCTTCATTATTAAAATATCTTGGTCTTTGTAAATTAGTAAAAAAGTTTACTGCCAGGTATTTTTGTTTGCTTTTTGCTATTAAAATGGGATCTTTTGTCCATTATATTTTCTCACAGGTAACAGCTGGAGGAAAGCCACTGATGTAAGCAACTGTTGTATTTTATAACTCACTCCCGTGATGAACCTCAAGCTGTCATGGTTTTTCAGGTGACTTTCTCGGGTCGTCCTCCTGTTACCTGCAGGCAGCCCTGCTCTGCTGGTGTCCAGGACACTGTGAATGTGTTCTTCCTGTTGTTTTTGTTGCTTCTTTTCCTCTAGAACTCTCCACTCTTCAAGTTTCAGTCCTTCAACCATTCAGTGCATAGTCTCTTCCTCAGAGGGGAGTCCATCCGCTTTTTAAAGTTTGCCTCTGTTAATGGTTCCCAGTGCATTCTAAGCCTTGACTCTAATTCTAACTGTCTGGAAGTGCCCTGGACTGTCCTAGGACCTTGAGAAACTTGCTTTTCTAAAGCTGAATAGGGACTTCCCTGGAGGTCCAGCGGTTAAGGCTCTGAGCTTCCACTGCAGGGGGCACAGTTTCCATCCTTAGGGAGACTAAGATCCCACATACCGCACAGGACACAAAAAGAAAAAAAATCACAACCAAAAAAATCTCAGCAAATAGTCTAGGATTCCCTTATTCCGGTTGTGATATCCACTTCCTGTGTAGTTTTGAGATTTAAAATTTTTCTTTGTTTTCCACTTCCACTTAATTAACAGATCTTTTTTTTTTTTTTAATCTTCCTTTCAAATGTCCCACATTTATCTATCATTTCCTTCTGGTCACGCTGAGTCCAGGTCATTTCTATCGCTTTTGAACCATTACTGCCACTTGCCAGCCGGTTTCCTTGCTCCCAGTCTCCTCTTCGTTTGTTGGTTCATCAGCATTAACTGAGCTCCTCTCTGCCTGGGATTGTGTCAGGTGCTAGGAATTTACTATGAACAAGGACGTGCTCTCAACGAGTTGAGATGAACAGGGAAAACAGGTAACCCAGCAGTCACGGTATTGTGTGGTGTGTGCCATGGCACAGATGTAACACCAGGTGCCACCAGAGTATGGAAAAGGAAGGACTTGGGACAGCTCTGGAGAGGAGGTAAGGCTTGAGCTGGGTCTTACAGAATTGGTATGAGTTGACCAGGCATTTAGCCCTCTGGGGTTGCTAACTCTGTTAGATCAAACACTTATTTGGGAAAGCTTTTTTCTCTAAATGCTTGCCATATATCTTATGTTTTTGGTATGAGACTTTAAGGTTCTTTAAGGGCTATTTTCACACTTCAGTCATTTTAATTCAGCACGGAATCAAATTTCAAGTGAACAAACGGCTAGATTTATTAAGAAACTAAACTTCAGGTTTGTGCATGCGTGGTCATCTTCAGTCATATCTGATTCTTTGTGACCCCATGGACTGTAGCCTGCCAGGCTCCTCTGTCCATGGGATTCTCCAGGCAGGAACACTGAAGTGGGCTGCCACGCCCTCCTCCAGGCGATCTTCCTGACCCAGCGTTCAAACTTGCATCTCTGGCATTGCAGGCAGTTTCTTTACACACCGAGTCACCTGAAAAACCCAAACTTCAAGTATAAATCTGTTAATCTTTCCCCTAGAGGATGAGATGGTTAGATAACATCACTGCCTCAATGGCCATGAGTTTAAGCAAACGCCGGGAGTAGGTGAAGGACAGGGAAGCCTGGTGTGCTGCAGTCCATGGAGTCGCAAACTTAGTGAACAACCCCTTACCACAGTTTTATAGTCATATCCCCAGTACTATCTAGATTGTTATGATAGGATTCTGAAATCAACAAGTCTCTGATACATCATGATGCCGTCTTACCCCATCCACAGACCAGTACTCTGACAAACAGGTTTATTAACCCATTACAATAAGGGAGGCTATACACTAGAGGTGGAGAAGGCAATGGCACCCCACTCCAGTACTCTTGCCTGGAAAATCCCATGGACGGAGGAGCCTGGTAGGCTGCAGTCTATGTGGTCGCTAAGAGTCGGGCACGACTGAACGACTTCACTTTCATGCATTGGAGAAGGACATGGCAACCCACTCCAATGTTCTTGCCTGGAGAATCCCAGGGACCGGGAAGCCTGGTGGGCTGCCGTCCATGGGGTCGCACAGAGTCGGACACGACTGAAGCGACTTAGCAGCAGCAGCAGCAGCAGCAGTGTACATTAGAGGACCAGATAAAGTATAGAGTTAATACAGGATTTGAGGGAAGCGTGGAGATAAAATGTGAATGAAACAGTATTTTGACAGGCTGATAGCAGAACAGGGCTCCCAGGGTCAGTGTCAGGTTTAAACTGTTAGAGTGAGCTCAGGAGTGATGTTTCCTTGAAAACTAAAAGTTTAGGTGTGGGATACTACGTCCACAACTCCTTTCCTGAAGCTTTACACTGGGATTGTAAATAAAGGCTGCTTCCCTCTGTCAGAGTGACTTGGATGGTCAATTGGTAATGGAATGTTTCATTTTTATGGATTTAATTTCAGATAGGAAAGTTTCTGCTGATTAATAATTTTAGAGAACAAAAGCTTCCAATAGGTAAGAAAGCAGGAGTCATGCAAAGATGGGGGTTATTTGATGCTCTACAGCTGTAATGTATCATGGGGAGAGATGCTTTTGTTCTTCTGCAGCTGCCTTTTACTGTATCTGTTAGCCTAGCCTGGGTAATGGCAAGACAGGTTTCAAATGTTCTCAGTCCTACCAAATTTTGACTTTTTCAGTGTTCATATTATAATAAAGCAGGATCTGTAGACAAAAGGCAGAAAGGGGTCTGATGAAGAGGGGTGCTCCTCTGTAAAGCCGGTGGTTGGTGGGCCTCCTTGCCCTTGGCATCAGCTGCATACCTCTATAATAGAATGGTATATAATCATCTTTATGAATCTAGGCTGTGAGCATCTTGAGTGTCTGGCATTTCAAATATTCCCTTTGTCCTCCCAGTTCTGGCCCACAATGCTGAGTGAATTCACACATGAGTCATCAGGGTTGCTCACCCCTAAGTTTTTACTGCTCTGTCACTTTGCCACATTCAAGGTGGAGGTAGCAAGCACTTCCTGTCACCTGAGCAGTGTGTGCCTAGAGTTCCTAGGACTGTAAAAGTGCTCTTGGCTCTTGGGGTGGTTGATTAGTGATGAATGGCAGGGAAGTCATTTGCATATATGTAAAAATCAGCTGTGTGGATCACAATAAACTAGAAAATTCTGAAAGAGATGGGAATACCAGACCACCTGACCTGCCTCTTGAGAAACCTATATGCAAGTCAGGAAGCAACAGTTAGAACTGGACATGGAACAACAGACTGGTTCCAAATAGGAAAAGAAGTACGTCAAGGCTGTATATTGTCACCCTGCTTATTTAACTTCTCTGCAGAGTACATCATGAGAAATGCTGGGCTGGAAGAAGCACAAGCTGGAATCAAGATTGCGGGAGAAATATCAATCACCTCAGATATGCAGATGACACCACCCTTATGGCAGAAAGTGAAGAGGAACTAAAAAGCCTCTTGATGAAAGTGAAAGAGGAGAGTGAAAA
>SJYV01031953.1:445168-512174 GCA_006410875.1 Neotragus pygmaeus | reverse complement strand
CCCATCTTTGCATGAAATGTTCCCTTGGTATCTCTAATTTTCTTGAAGAGATTTCTGCTGCTGCTGGTGCTAAGTTTCTTCAGTCGTGTCCGACTCTGTGCGACCCCATAGACGGCAGCCCACCAGGCTCCCCCGTCCCTGGGATTCTCCAGGCAAGAACACTGGAGTGGGTTGCCATTTCCTTCTCCAATGCATGAAAGTGAAAAGTGAAAATGAAGTCTAGTCTTTCCCATTCTGTTGTTTCCCTCTATTTCTTTGCATTGATCACTGAAGAAGGCTTTCTTATCTCTTCTTGCTGTTCTCTGGAACTCTGCATTCAGATGCTTATATCTTTTCTTTTCTCCTTTGCTTTTCACCTCTCTTCTTTTTACAGCTATTTGTAAGGCCTCCCCAGACAGCCATTTTGCTTTTTTGCATTTCTTTTCCATGGGGATGGTCTTGATCCCTGTCTCCTGTACAATGTCACGAACCTCATTCTATAGTTCATCAGGCACTCTATCTATCAGATCTAGGCCCTTAAATCTATTTCAGGTGTACAATATAGTAATTCAGTTCATAAATATATATATATGTAATTATATATATATGTGATTCTTTTCCATTATAAGTTATTACAAGGTATTGAATATAGTTCCCTGTACTATACAGTAGGACCTCATTATCGATCTATTTTATATATAGTAGTGTGTATCCTGTACACACTTATAACTCTCAGCAATGTGATAACTGTCCAGTACATGAACTGTATGTGTACATGTTTAAATGTAGCCCACAGTTCTGCATGTTCTACAGGATCATGACAATTGAACATTCCTCATCAAGATAGAAAATGACAACCTGGTTTCCCCATCACTGCCCAATCAAATAACCTGTTAGTCATGGTGCACCTTTGGTCCATCAGGTAAGAATTAACCTGAGGTAGGGGCTGAGAAGGAAAGGAAGAAGGTGGCCAGGACAAATGGAGTCATTCAGTGGTTAGGCAAATGATTACAGACCTTGGTTAGTAATTTCAAGTGAAGGTAGGGGCTGAAGGAGTGGTCCATGATAAGTGCTATATTTCCAGTTTGCTCACTAGCTTTTAAAATTGCCTTCTGGGTCTCTTTATGAGGCCAAGAAGATCAGTTTCATTGTTTTTTTACTCTGTAGAGCATGAAAGAGACTCACTGGGTCATCTATTTTTACTTATCCTCTAGAGCGTGAACCAGTTTCATAACCCACATGAGTGACTGGATTGTCCTCTGATTGAAATTGACTTTGAGATATTTACAATAAGGATCTGTTCAATACTTTCAAAGATAAGGTTTGCCCTTGGTAAGGATCTGCATGAGCACACACTCAAGTTCTGTCCTATAAAATCTTCTCTTCCCTAGAATGGGGAAAACATTTCATAATTGGAAACATTTAGTGAGAACTCCGTCTGTAACAGCACTGGTATGCTTGGTATTCTGAAGAGACCAAAGCCTTTCATGTCCTCCGTGCCTCTGACCCAGGCAGTGTTCTGCCTGGAATGTCTCCACGTGTCACCCTTCTCCTCATTTCTAACTGGGGAGTCACACACCCTTTGAGGCCAAGGTGGAATGTCACCTCTTCTGCCTTCCTGACACCCTCACACCCCAAGCAGGAGAGTCACAGCCTCTTACAGACTGTTTTCCCCAGTAGACCATGCACTCTTTTAATGGAGGCCCCACTTGCCCACCTTCGAGTCACCATCATTCACACACCGGGATTTAGCAGAAGTTTAATCCATTTGGTTGAATTATAGAGGATTCAGAAATGTGGTCACGAATATTACATCTGCCTGGGAAGGTTGGAAGCCAGAGCCCACAAGGAGGAGCCTGTGTGAGGGGGCCCAGCCAGGGGGCTGAACCCCTCGGCACCTGGCAGTAGCAACAGGTGGGCACCAGGGAGAAGTGAAATGAAAGCCAGGTGAGGGTGGTGTTCAGGGCCAGGATCATTGCCTCTGGAAGGCCTGGAGGGGCAAGGCAGACAGGGAGCAAGACTGGGAATGAGGCTGGGATGGTGGGGAAAGGAAAGGGGCTAGGGAGGACGCTTAGTGATCAGAGTGAAGATGTTACCCAAAATGTGAGGAAAAAATCAAGTGAGGAGTCCCACGGCTGGCACACACTGCAGCTGTTACTACCTTTTAAAAGAACAGGGAATCATTAAATTTGAGAAGGACAGAATGCTGTCCCGCTCAAAAGGCGAGAGCTGCCCCGAAGTACGGAGTGCTTAGTTTTATGGGCTGGGTGATTTCGTAGGCTAACAATTAGGAGGATTATTCCAACTATTTTGGGGAACAGGCTGGATCTGCAGGATTTGGACAACTGCCCGCGTTTTGGCCTTTTAGGGTTGGCCTCAGAACTGTCATGGTACCTGTAGGTGTGTATTTAGCATGTGCTAATGTTTACAATGAGCATACAGTGAGGCTCAAGATCTCCTGGAAGCTGAATCTTCCACCACCCTGGGCTTATTTGTTTCTAACCAGTATATGCTGTGTCCTCAAGAGCTATGTCATTCTGTAAGGGTTGCGCCCTGCCCCCTTCCCCCTGTTTCAGTGCAGTTAGTAAACTGTAAACTTAATTTAAGCATTGCTACATGGCATTTCTTCTTTATTATATAAGCAAAAATAAAGGCTACACTTTGTCAGGCTCTGTCTTAAATTAATGTTTTAAATTATATAAAATCTTTAGGAACACATCCCTTGCATAAACAACAGCCCTAAATCAGTACCCTAAATTTTATTATTTTTTAAATAAACGTCTTATGAATCTCTGAAGCCTTTCTTATTTTTGAATACTGGGAGAAAGATTTTTTTTTTCCTTGTCTTACTCTGCTTATCTGAAGACTCTGAGAGAACTCTGACAGGTCTTCAGAGTGTGTTGACATTGGTTGAATTTCAGTATTAGTAGTTGGCTAGCAGATTTATTTTAGGAGAATACCAGAGATACCAATTCCTAGAACTTGTTAGGGCAATGTCAGATCATCAATCCAGCTTTTATTATACATATAATTTATAAAATTGTAACGAGATAACATGTAATGTGACATAATGATACAGGGCAACTGCTTCTGAATCCCTGGCCTGTGTGATATATGTTCCAGATGGGATTGAAATTCAGCAGTAGGAAGCATGGTGTTCCGGCATTAATGACAGAAAATACTAATTAGTTTTAATGAGCAGATGTGCAATTGAAGCAAAGAGTTGGAAACCTCATCCACCTTAAGCTTTGGACAAGTTTTTCCAGGACCTTAAGTTGATTTCTTTATGACTGGAATAAACAGCACAGTTCAAAACTTATTTGAAAATTTTCAGAGTCACATAAGGGGAATTTACAAAATGATTATTCTGTGGAATTCTGCCTCACAGGTGAACTTCTGGTTAGTTTAAATATCTCCCTAAGGAGCCAAATATCTTATCTGTGAATTTTAATTTTTTAAAGTTTTATTTTCTGGCCATGCCATGTGGCATATGGGCTCTTGGTTTTCTGACCAGGGATCGAACGTGCACCTCCTGCATTGGAAGCATGCAGTCTTAACCACTGGACCACCAGGGAAGTCCCTGCCTGTGAATTTTAGACTTGAAAATTTCAGGCCCTAAAATTGACGATCACCTGTCAAAATAATTCACTTTAAGACTCTTCTACGACTTCACTTTCACTCTTCACTTTCATGCATTGGAGAAGGAAATGGCAACCCACTCCAGTATTCTTGCCTTGAGAATCCCAGGGACGGGAGAGCCTGGTGGGCTGCTGTCTGTGGGGTCGCACAGAGTCAGACATGACTTAAGCGACTTAGCAGCAGCAGCAGCAACAGACAAAAATGACAAGAAAACCTTGGAATGTGGCCAAGATATCATTAAGTGACTTCACATCTAGCAGGAAGAGAGTTAACAGATTCCTTTGGATTGGAGTTTGAAAGAAGTAAAATTATTTTTCTTTATATATATGTACATATATATATATATGTACACACATACACACACACACACACACACACACACACACACACACACACACACGGGCTTCCCAGATGTGTTCCCAGAACCCACCTGCCAATGCAGGAGATGTAAGAGACAAGGGTTTAATCCCTGGGTCAGGAAGATCCCCTGGAGCATGACATAGCAACCCACTCCAATATTCTTGCCTGAAGAATCCCATAGACAGAGGAACCTGGTGGGCTACAGTCCATAACGTCACAAAGAGTCAGACACAACTGAAGCAACTTAGCATGCATGCATATATATATATATATATATATATACAGCAGGGTTTTAAAATTGTATTTCTATATTTATATAGGGAGTTATTATAAAGACTACATAGAATGACACCACTGACAAGGATGGATATTTATTTGCAATATAAGGAAACTAAGTGTGAAATTATTATTGTATTTCTACTTGGAAAGTAGATTGAATTAGAGAAATTAGGAGCTTAGAAAGCATCACTATGAACAAAGCTAGTGGAGGTGATGGAATTCCAGTTGAGCTATTTCAAATCCTAAAAGATGATGCTATGAAAGTGCTGCACTCAATATGCCAGCAAATTTGGAAAACTCAGCAATGGCCACAGGACTGGAAAAGGTCAGTTTTCATCCCAATCCCAAAGAAGGGCAATGCCAAAGAATGTTCAAACTACCGCACAATTGCGGTAGCAAAGTAATGCTCAAAATTCTTCAAGCCAGGTTTCAACAGTACATGAACCGTGAACTTCCAGATGTCCAAGTTGGGTTTAGAAAAGGCAGAGGAACCGGAGATCAAATTGCCAACATCCTTTGGATCCTTGAAAAAGCAAGAAAATTCCAGATAAACATCTACTTCTGCTTATTGATTATGCCAAAGCCTTTGACTGTGTAGATCACATCAAACTGTGGAAAATTCTTAGAGATGGGAATACTAGACCACCTGACCTGCCTCCTGAGAAATGTGTATGCAGGTCAAGAAGCAACAGTTAGAACTGGACATGGAAAAATGGACTGGTTACAAATTGGGAAACGAGTACATCAAGGCTGTATATTGTCACCCTGCTTATTTACTTTATATGTAGAGGACATCATGAGAAACACCGGGCTGGAAGAAGCACAAGCTGGAATCAAGATTGCCAGGAGAAATATCAATAACCTCAGATANAGTTTTCTGAATGTTGAGTTTTAAGCCAACTTTTTCACTCTCCTCTTTCACTTTCATCAAGAGGCTCTTTAGTTCCTCTTCACTTTCTGCCGTTAAGGGTGGTGTCATCTGCATATCTGAGGTTATTGATATTTCTCCCGGCAATCTTGATTCCAGCTTGTGCTTCACTTAGTCCAGGATTTTGCATGATGTACTCTGATATAAGTTAAATAAGCAAGGTGACAATATACAGCCTTGATGTACTCCTTTCCCAATTTGGAACCAATCCATTGTTCCATCATATATTCAAAGTTTAAATTGCTTGAAGGAATTAATTCTTCCTATTTTTCTTGAAAAATTCAATGTTAAAATTTTTCATGACAATGAAAATGATTCTTGTATCTAATCAAATGTCTCTTATCAACTAATCATACAGCTCTAATTTGAGGAGCACAGTTAGAGCAATCTTCCAGCACCTGGCTTGGATGTTATGACTTTTTATTCTTTTAATGATCATTATAGACATTATACCACATCTTTCCAATTTAACAAAAATTAATCAATATATTTATCCATTTTTACAGATAAACTTATATTGTTAATACATTTTAGTTCCCTCCCAGGTGCTATGTTTTAATTTATCATCTATATTAACCTCAAAGACATTATAGACATCAGTATTTTATCAAGTCAACGCTTGGTTATATTTAACTACATATTTACCACATTTTTTGTTCATCACTCTTTCTTCTACCTTAGGCTTTTGATTTGGGATCTTCTGTCTTCTGCTTGAGGATTATTTTTAATTTCTTCTGGTGATAAGTTTTCTGAGTTATTTCAATACATTTCATCACGAGTCTGGAATTAGCTATCTTACTCTGAGAATAATCTTTACCTGGATGTTTTTAAGATTTTTTTTTATCACTGATATACTATATATTAACTATTATATGTCTCAAAGTGGCTCTATTTTTATTTATACTATTTGGGATTGATTGGACTTCTTAAATCTGTATTTTACTGTCTTATTAGCTCCAGACAATTCTCAGCCACTATCTGTTGAAGTGTTGTCTTTATCTTATTTTTTTTTTCAGATTCAATTCCTTCAGATTCCAATTAAATGCATTTTGAATTTTCTCACTGTAACCTTCATGTCTCATCTCTGCACTTTTTTGTTCTTGTTGTTAATCTCATTGTTGTTCCATTCTGGATTTCTTTAGGCTTATATTTTAGTTTACGATTTTCTTATTTCACATCCTAAAGATGATGCTGTGAAAGTTGCACTCAATATGACAGTAAATTTGGAAAACTCAGCAGTGGCTACACNGTTCTTGTTGTTAATCTCATTGTTGTTCCATTCTGGATTTCTTTAGGCTTATATTTTAGTTTACGATTTTCTTATTTCACATCCTAAAGATGATGCTGTGAAAGTTGCACTCAATATGACAGTAAATTTGGAAAACTCAGCAGTGGCTACACGACTGGAAAAGGTCAGTTTTCATTCCAATCTCAAAGAAAGGCAATGCCAAAGAATATTCAAACTACCACACATTACACTCATCTCACACGCTAGCAAAGAAACGCTCAAAGTTCTCCAAGTCAGGCTTCAACAGTATGTGAACCATGAACTTCCAGATGTTCAAGCTGGATTTAGAAAAGGCAGAGGAACCAGAAATCAAACTGCCAACATCTGTTGGATCATAGAAAAAGAAAGGGAATTCCAGAAAAAAATAAAAATAAACACTACTTCTGCTTCATTGACTATGCTTAAGCCTTTGACTGTGTGGATCATAACAAACTGTGGAAAATTCTTATAAATGCGAATATCAGACCATCTTACCTGCCTCCTGAGAAATCTGTATGTGGGTCAAGAAGCAACAGTTAGAACCAGACACAAAACAACAGACTGGTTCCATATTGGGAAAGGAGTACGTCAAGGCTGTATATTGTCATCCTGTTTATTTAACTTATGTGCAGAGTACATCTTGCAAAATGCTGGGCTGGATGAAGCACAAGCTGGAATCAAGATTAACGGGAGAAATATCAATCACCTCAGATATGCACATGACACCACCCTTATGGAAGAAAGTGAAGAAGAACTAAAGAGCCNCAGGGAATCATTAAATTTGAGAAGGACAGAATGCTGTCCCGCTCAAAAGGCGAGAGCTGCCCCGAAGTACGGAGTGCTTAGTTTTATGGGCTGGGTGATTTCGTAGGCTAACAATTAGGAGGATTATTCCAACTATTTTGGGGAACAGGCTGGATCTGCAGGATTTGGACAACTGCCCGCGTTTTGGCCTTTTAGGGTTGGCCTCAGAACTGTCATGGTACCTGTAGGTGTGTATTTAGCATGTGCTAATGTTTACAATGAGCATACAGTGAGGCTCAAGATCTCCTGGAAGCTGAATCTTCCACCACCCTGGGCTTATTTGTTTCTAACCAGTATATGCTGTGTCCTCAAGAGCTATGTCATTCTGTAAGGGTTGCGCCCTGCCCCCTTCCCCCTGTTTCAGTGCAGTTAGTAAACTGTAAACTTAATTTAAGCATTGCTACATGGCATTTCTTCTTTATTATATAAGCAAAAATAAAGGCTACACTTTGTCAGGCTCTGTCTTAAATTAATGTTTTAAATTATATAAAATCTTTAGGAACACATCCCTTGCATAAACAACAGCCCTAAATCAGTACCCTAAATTTTATTATTTTTTAAATAAACGTCTTATGAATCTCTGAAGCCTTTCTTATTTTTGAATACTGGGAGAAAGATTTTTTTTTTCCTTGTCTTACTCTGCTTATCTG
Organism: Neotragus pygmaeus; assembly: GCA_006410875.1. Taxonomy (NCBI): domain Eukaryota; kingdom Metazoa; phylum Chordata; class Mammalia; order Artiodactyla; family Bovidae; genus Neotragus; species Neotragus pygmaeus. The sequence goes on along the minus strand of SJYV01031953.1, from coordinate 504,268 downwards.
AAGACTCTGAGAGAACTCTGACAGGTCTTCAGAGTGTGTTGACATTGGTTGAATTTCAGTATTAGTAGTTGGCTAGCAGATTTATTTTAGGAGAATACCAGAGATACCAATTCCTAGAACTTGTTAGGGCAATGTCAGATCATCAATCCAGCTTTTATTATACATATAATTTATAAAATTGTAACGAGATAACATGTAATGTGACATAATGATACAGGGCAACTGCTTCTGAATCCCTGGCCTGTGTGATATATGTTCCAGATGGGATTGAAATTCAGCAGTAGGAAGCATGGTGTTCCGGCATTAATGACAGAAAATACTAATTAGTTTTAATGAGCAGATGTGCAATTGAAGCAAAGAGTTGGAAACCTCATCCACCTTAAGCTTTGGACAAGTTTTTCCAGGACCTTAAGTTGATTTCTTTATGACTGGAATAAACAGCACAGTTCAAAACTTATTTGAAAATTTTCAGAGTCACATAAGGGGAATTTACAAAATGATTATTCTGTGGAATTCTGCCTCACAGGTGAACTTCTGGTTAGTTTAAATATCTCCCTAAGGAGCCAAATATCTTATCTGTGAATTTTAATTTTTTAAAGTTTTATTTTCTGGCCATGCCATGTGGCATATGGGCTCTTGGTTTTCTGACCAGGGATCGAACGTGCACCTCCTGCATTGGAAGCATGCAGTCTTAACCACTGGACCACCAGGGAAGTCCCTGCCTGTGAATTTTAGACTTGAAAATTTCAGGCCCTAAAATTGACGATCACCTGTCAAAATAATTCACTTTAAGACTCTTCTACGACTTCACTTTCACTCTTCACTTTCATGCATTGGAGAAGGAAATGGCAACCCACTCCAGTATTCTTGCCTTGAGAATCCCAGGGACGGGAGAGCCTGGTGGGCTGCTGTCTGTGGGGTCGCACAGAGTCAGACATGACTTAAGCGACTTAGCAGCAGCAGCAGCAACAGACAAAAATGACAAGAAAACCTTGGAATGTGGCCAAGATATCATTAAGTGACTTCACATCTAGCAGGAAGAGAGTTAACAGATTCCTTTGGATTGGAGTTTGAAAGAAGTAAAATTATTTTTCTTTATATATATGTACATATATATATATATGTACACACATACACACACACACACACACACACACACACACACACACACACACACTTGGGCTTCCCAGATGTGTTCCCAGAACCCACCTGCCAATGCAGGAGATGTAAGAGACAAGGGTTTAATCCCTGGGTCAGGAAGATCCCCTGGAGCATGACATAGCAACCCACTCCAATATTCTTGCCTGAAGAATCCCATAGACAGAGGAACCTGGTGGGCTACAGTCCATAACGTCACAAAGAGTCAGACACAACTGAAGCAACTTAGCATGCATGCATATATATATATATATATATATATACAGCAGGGTTTTAAAATTGTATTTCTATATTTATATAGGGAGTTATTATAAAGACTACATAGAATGACACCACTGACAAGGATGGATATTTATTTGCAATATAAGGAAACTAAGTGTGAAATTATTATTGTATTTCTACTTGGAAAGTAGATTGAATTAGAGAAATTAGGAGCTTAGAAAGCATCACTATGAACAAAGCTAGTGGAGGTGATGGAATTCCAGTTGAGCTATTTCAAATCCTAAAAGATGATGCTATGAAAGTGCTGCACTCAATATGCCAGCAAATTTGGAAAACTCAGCAATGGCCACAGGACTGGAAAAGGTCAGTTTTCATCCCAATCCCAAAGAAGGGCAATGCCAAAGAATGTTCAAACTACCGCACAATTGCGGTAGCAAAGTAATGCTCAAAATTCTTCAAGCCAGGTTTCAACAGTACATGAACCGTGAACTTCCAGATGTCCAAGTTGGGTTTAGAAAAGGCAGAGGAACCGGAGATCAAATTGCCAACATCCTTTGGATCCTTGAAAAAGCAAGAAAATTCCAGATAAACATCTACTTCTGCTTATTGATTATGCCAAAGCCTTTGACTGTGTAGATCACATCAAACTGTGGAAAATTCTTAGAGATGGGAATACTAGACCACCTGACCTGCCTCCTGAGAAATGTGTATGCAGGTCAAGAAGCAACAGTTAGAACTGGACATGGAAAAATGGACTGGTTACAAATTGGGAAACGAGTACATCAAGGCTGTATATTGTCACCCTGCTTATTTACTTTATATGTAGAGGACATCATGAGAAACACCGGGCTGGAAGAAGCACAAGCTGGAATCAAGATTGCCAGGAGAAATATCAATAACCTCAGATAAGCAGATGATACCAGAAAGTGAAGAAGAACTAAAGAGCCTTTTGATGAAAGTGAAAGAGGTGGGCAAAAAAGCTGGCTTAAAACGCAACATTCAGAAAACTAAGATCATGGCATCTGGTCTCATCACTTCATGGCAAATAGATGGGGAAACAGTAGAAACAGTGAGAGACTCTATTTTCTTGGGCTCAAAATCGCTGCAGATGGTGACTGCAGCCATGAAATTAAAAGACACTTGCTCCTTGGAAGAAAAGCTATGACCAACCTAGACAGCATATTAAAAAGCAGAGACGTTACTTTACCAGCAAAAGTCCATCTAGTCAAAGCTATGGTTTTTCCAGTAGTCATGTATGGATGTGAAAGTTGGACCATAAAGAAAGTCGAGTGCTGAATTGATGCTTTTGGAAATGTGGTGTTGGAGAAGACTCTTGAGAGTCCCTTGGACTGCAAGGCAATCAAACCAGTCAATCCTAAAGGAAATCGGTCCTGAATATTCATTGGAAGGACCGACGCTGAAGCTGAACCTGCAATACTTAGGCCACCTGATGTGAAGAACTGACTCATTGGAAAAGACCCTCATGCTGGGGAAGATTGAAGTCAGGAGGAGAAGGGGATGACAGAGAATGAGATGGTTTGATGGCATCTCTGACTTGATGGACATGAGTTTGAGCAAATTCTGGGGTTGGTGATGGACAGGGAGGCCTGGTGTGCTGCAGTCCATGGGTTTGCAAAGAGTCGGACACGACTAAGCAACTGAACTGAACTGAGGAACTGTTAATGTGAGACTTAAGTAGGGCCTCTGGTTTACATTCATTTGCTCAAGAGACTTGCAGGTTTGCAACAGTGGGCAGCTGAAAGAGTACTTTTGGCTCTTGTTTTTGGATCTACCTTCAGGACCCTTCCCTTCCAGCTCAACACTGTTCCCTCTTTCTCTTGTCCCAGCAGCCTATGTACCTCCATCTCCTTAGCTTTCTCTGCCTCCCCAGTCTCCTTGCTTCCTCAGCCTCAAACTTCTCAAGGTGCAGTCTCCTTTGAGGTCATTTCCTTCCACCGTCTGGGTCTCCTTTGCTCAGGGGCCCTCTACCCGCTCTGACAAACAATTGGTGGTTGGTCTGGGTATTTGGATGAACTCTTTGACCTCTGGCTGGAGGAAGGTAAGATTGTATCATCCTTCTAGTCCCACAAATCTGTGGACAGCATTGGGACAGGAAGGAAGGGAGCAGGGTACAACCATTAAAAGAATGACACAACCATTAAGAACAAAATAGAACATAAACTGGTTAGAACTGGTTAAAACTGAAATGGTGGAAGATTCAACTTCCAGTAAACCTTGAACTTCATTATATACTCATTGTAATACATTAGCATAAGCTAAATACATACACACAGGTGCCAAGACGTTTCCTAGGCCAGCCACAAAAGACCAAAAAGTGCATAGTGGCCCAAATCCTGGAAATCCCACTCCTTCCCCAAAATGTTGGAGTAATCCTCCCACTCATTAGAGTATGAAATTAACCAGCCCCTAAAAACTCACCATCTCCACACCTTCGGCCTTCTCAGACTGCCCAGACTCTGCCTGTGGAGTGTGTTTCTGTCTAAATCAACTTGTTGTCCCTTTACGTCGGCTCCCTTTTAAATTCTTTCCTGTGACAAGCCAAGGACGCTCACTTAATGGCCCATCCCAGGACTCATCCAACATTCTCTTGCACCCCATTTTCCTGCAACAGCATCAAGAGGTGTGCCTTTTGAAAGAGAGCAGGTTTTCGTTTCCTTGAGGACTTGAGGTCATAGTGGGGATGGATGGGGCTGACTGTGCAGCCTTTGTGTTTGTGGAATAAGCCCCTCGCTTCCTGCTGCTCATTTCCTAGGAAACCACAGATGCGTTGGCATCTGGACTTCCTGTTGGTTGATGCCTACTAGGGCCACTGCATCCTTTCCTTGGCATTCCTAGTACCAAAAAAGATGGGAGTATTAGAAATCAGTCTTTGATGCCTAGTGCATAGTAAGAATTCCAAAAGGATTTGCTAAATGTATGCATGAATGAAAAAATGTCATGGTTAAATCAGCTTTCTTGTAGCTTCTTTCTGTTGAATCAAATTACTTGCCATATTTAAGCCAATTGGTAAAGCGTATTTGCCTTTACATATAACATTGCTGAAAGTGAAAGTTGCTCAGTTGTGTCTGACTCTTTGCAACCTCATGGACTGTACAGTCCATGGAATTCTCCCTGGCCAGACTACTGGAGTGGGTGGCTGTTCCCTTCTCCAGGGGATCTTTTCAACCCAGGGACTGAACCTGGGTCTATTGCATTGCAGGCAGCTTCTTTACCACTGAGCCACCAGGTCCTGGGGGAAACGCCAAAGTGGATCCTACCCCATTTGGAAGCACATGCATTTGCTGAACTCTGTTCTTATTCCATGGAAACAATCTATTTGAACAAATTGTGTATGGAGGAAGTCATTCTATTATGAATGTGAACTTTCTGCTTTGTGCTCCTCTGTATTTGCTGTGGTGAAAACACACAAGAATTGTACCAAGCCCTTGCTGTGTTTTGAGACATTGTGCAATATGTTTGGAGGGTTTTCCTTAGTTTATACTTATAGACTAGCCTTGCTCGACCCCTTTCCTCTCTGCACCAAGCCACCAGACCAGCACTTTCTCTACCCTCACAACCAGCTCTCACCTTTGCTGACCCCAGAGCCTCTGCTTCTCATCCTCTCATTTTCTTTCTCCTTCATGCACAGATGAATAACCTCATTGCTCCTGGCACAGCTAGCAACCAGAGGCTCTGCTCAGCTGCTGAGGAGGGGCTTGGGTCCAGAACATGGAGCTTACTGTGGCTACTGGTCCAGAAATATTGTGAAAACCTAGCGGGCAGGATGAATCCCACATTTCCTTGCCATATGTGGCTCTAGGTGACCTGCCCTGCCCCTCCTACAGCCCCTGGGGAAGAAAGCACCCACTGCAGTTTTAAACGAAATTGTAACATTCTTTCCATGGGACACAGGGGCATGTTTAGGGCAGAGGTCACATTGCATCGGTCTTTCTGTAACCCAGCATTGACACAGCTGCCATATTATGGACGGTCAGTGAATGGATTGGTGAACTACTGAGTCATTTTAACTGAAAAGATGGTTTAAGTGAAAACTTTCAGGATGCAAACAAGTTTCTTGAAAATTCTCTTCTCTTCTCTTGCCATTCTGTTCTCATAGGCTGCAAGTATTTTCAGAATGAAAAGTTTTCAAGCAGAAGTAGGCAATGATAGTTGATAAGGAAAGTTTGCATGACAATGGCCAGCTCATCATCATGATAAGAGTGAGACTGTGTGCAGATCCTACCTAAGGAGGCAAATCTAAGATACTTGGGACTGAGACAGGTACTTTGCTGGTGGTCGGGGGTTGGGGGGGGGTGTCCTCCAAGCTTCTACTGCAGAGAGCAGGAAATCACTGCTTGATTGGGAACTAAGATCCTGCATGCTGCGCAGCTACACCCCCCACCCCCACAATAAAAGAAAAAAAAAAAAAGAGCTTGGTAGAATGTTTCCATATTACTCTAAGGTGGGGGTGGGGGCAGGGAGAAGACAAGGGTATTAAAACTGGTACATAGTTTCTGGCCTGGAGATCAAAGTACCTCAACACCACTTCTGTCCTGCTGTGTCCACACTGATGTTTCTGGAAGCCAGATCTGGAGGTTAGCCTGGCCCATGTTGCTGTTAGTACTACCTCCCTAGGGTACCAATTCCCACCTTCCCATTCTGCTCTGACATTTCTTTCTTCCAGATACATTCCTGCACCGAGCCCTCCTTGCCAACCCCCTCTTGGGCCAGGTTCTCCTTTCCCATATAAACAAAGTCTACTGTTGACCTCATCGTGAGCACGTCACCTCTCTTCTGCTCTCTGTGGAAGAGCGCATCTCCCCTCTACTGGAGGCAGAGTGGGTTGCCCTTCTTGGCCATCTTACTGCTTCCTAAGAGAGACCACATGCCTCTGGGCTTTGCCCCCTCCATTCCACTTCTCTCTGGAGCTTTCTCTGCAGTCCCTGAAGTGTCTGATGCTTGGTCTCCAGTTCTTTCCTTTCTGCCCTTAGTCCTGCCACCATCCTGGACTTCATGTGTCCACATCAACTTTCACGTGCCCAGTCCTGCCGACACCATTGGCAATGACAGTCCCTTCCTTCCCCTCCAGCCTACTCTGGCTGCCTGTCCCACGGTTATAGTGAAGGGAAAAAGTTAAAAATTATTAGCAATCCTTTGTTCTGATTTAAGAGGCGAGCCATGACTNCTTGAGAGTCCCTTGGACTGCAAAGAGATCCAACCAGTCCATTCTGAACGAGATCAGCCCTGGGATTTCTTTGGAAGGAATGATGCTAAAGCTGAAACTTCAGTACTTTGGCCACCTCATGCGAAGAGTTAACTCATTGGAAAAGACTCTGATGCTGGGAGGGATTGAGGGCAGGAGGAGAAGGGGACGACAGAGGATGAGATGGCTAGATGGCATCACTGACTCAATAGACATGAGTCTGAGTGAACTCTGGGAGTTGGTGATGGACAGGGAGGCCTGGTGTGCTGCGATTCATGGGGTCACAAAGAGTCAGACATGACTGAGCGACTGAAATGAACTGAACTGAATTTGCCTTGATTCATGGACCTGACATTCCAGGTTCCTATGCAATATTGCTCTTTACAGCATCGGACCTTGGTTCTATCTTCTTCCTCCTAGGAAAAGAGCTACCAATGCCTGTTTATTAAGGCTTTAGATTTGTGCTCCCCTCCTTGCCTCCACTATTCCACCATTTTCACTGGTATCTTTACTCTAAGCTCATAAAGTTGGTCACACCTTCCCATCTGAAAATCAAACTAAACAAAAAACCCTCATCATCCTTTCTCTCCTTCCTGCAAAGGAAAGTCTGATCTGATCTCTTCTTTTGTTACCTCTCATTCCCTCTCTAATCTGGTTTCTGCTCTTATCACTCCACAATGAATGAGTCATCAGTTGAGCCCCATGTAGGCAAAACAAATTGGCAAGTCCCTCTTTTTCTTGTCCTCCCTGAACTATTTGATCTGCTGGTTGTCCCTTCCTCCTGTGGCTTTGCCCATTAGTCAAGGCTATGGTTTTTCCTGTGGTCATGTATGGATGTGAGAGTTGGACTGTGAAGAAAGCTGAACACCGAAGAATTGATGCTTTTGAACTGTGGTGTTGAAGAAGATTCTTGAGAGTCCCTTGGACTGCAAGGAGATCCAACCCGTCCATTCTGAAGGAGATCAGCCCTGGGATTTCTTTGGAAGCAGTGATGCTAAAACTGAAACTCCAGTACTTTGGCCACCTCATGCGAAGAGTTAACTCATTGGAAAAGACTCTGATGTTGGGAAGGAGTGAGGGCAGGAGGAGAAGGGGACGAGAGAGGATGAGGTGGCTGGATGGCATCACGGACTTGATGATCTTGAATCTGAGTGAACTCCGGGAGATGGTGATGGACAAGGAGGCCTGGTGTGCTGTGATGCATGGGGTTGTGAAGAGTAGGACACGACTGAGCGACTGAACTGATTTGTCTAGTCCTCTTTGCTGTCAAATCTGTAGCTCCTTCTGAGTTCCCTTTATTGGCTCCCTTTGGACTTTCTCAGAGGCTAAAGCATCTGCTTGGAATGCGGGAGACCTGGGTTCGATCCCTGGGTCGGGAAGATCCCCTGGAGAAGAAAATGGCAATTCACTCCAGTACTCTTGCCTGGAGAATCCCATGGAGGGAGGAGCTGGGTAGGCTACAGTCCATGGGGTCGCAAAGAGTCGGACACGACTGAGTGACTTCACTTTCACTTTGGACTTTCACCTCCTAAATGCAGAGTTGCTGCAGTCTGCTCTTCCCACTCTGATTGCTTTCCCTGGCTGCCCCGTCTGCAGTCATGGCTCCAATTACCAGCATGTACTGAAAATCCACATGCCTCTAGCTTCTGTTCAGGCTTCTCTACTGAGTTCCAGACCCATGTGCCCAACTGCCCCCTGTAAATCTCCCTTTAAATGTCTCTCAGGTACCTCAGATTCAGCCTCTTCCTGACAGCATTCATATCTTTTCAGCCAGACTTTTTCTCTTGGACTCTTTGTGAATATTGTCATTATCCAGGATCCCAGTCTCTTTTCACCACTTCTAGGATCCCAGCCTCTTTTCACCACTTCTAGTCAGTTATCAACTGTACAGAAATGGGGTGGGGGTTATGTTCGTTGGAATCCTGGGCAAGCTGAGGGATGGAAATGGACTTGCTGGGGCTGCTCTCCTGAAGAGATGCAGTGGACTGGAGAGCTCCATACAGCGGGGAGGACTACATGGTAGGAACGGTACTTAGAGACCTGGCATTGGGAAGGGTAGCTATGAGAGACGATGCTTCCAACTGTGCGTAAACTTAACCAAGCATCACCAAGGGTCGAGATATTTGGAGTTCTTTTAGAGAAAGGAACAGAGTTTGCCTGCCCAAACAGATCTGAAGAGAGAGCTCAGGATGAGAGAGAGAGAAGCCCAACACAGGAAGATTCAGAAGTGGGAGAGACAAGAGGACTCAGATCTCTCAAGGATAGAAGAAGAGGAGTCGCTCAGTCGTGTCTGACTCTTTGTGACCCCATGGACTGTAGCCCACCAGGCTCCTTGGTCCATGGGATTTTCCAGGCATGTATACTGGAGTGGGTTGCCATTTCCTTCTCCAGGGTGGTCTTCACGACCCAGGGATCGAACCCGGGTCTCCCGCATTGTAGGCAGACGCTTTACCATCCAAGCTACCAGGGAAGCCCCAAGTGAGTGTGGTTTATAGTATATTTTTGCAGTTTCTACCTCTTAAGGTCTCCAACTGGATCTCCTTTTCCTCTACTGCTAATACCCATGTCTTATCCCCAAAGCAAATCTTACTAAGCTACTGGTTCTTTTAACTTTTGGAAAGCAAGTTAAAAATTCTTTAGCTCCTCAACAAGATCTTTTAGGTTATAGTCCATGGTTACTATCTACTTCTTGCTGCTATCTACACTATTTTCCTTTTCTTTTCAGTCTTTCTTTTCAGGGAAGTTCTTCCAACTCTTTAAAAGCACCAGGCATTCATATAGGAGATCCATAGTCCAGTGTTTGTAATATCCACTCCACCCCATCCATCCTCCCATTTCTACTTTTCCTTTAATACTCAGGTCAAGCACCATTTCCCCAAAGGCTTTTACAATCCCAATGTGATTTTTCCTGGGCTATCATAGCATCCTACACAAAACATAAAAATACCCTTTACGACATCTCACTGTAATCAATCAACCTGCTTCTCTTCCCTGGTAGTTACTGGGTACTTCATGAAAGCAGATCTCAGTCTATCTGGCTTTCTATATCCACTATTTAGCTCTTGAACAGTACTTGATAGTTCTAAATAAATAGTTGTCAACCATCAAAGCTTTAAAGTGTAGCAGAAAGCTACTTAACCTATTAATATAAACCTTTTAACATTTAAATAGCAGGCCATTTAACAGTATCATTTCACATGTTAATTGTGCATCTCCGTTCCTGAAGGTGTGTGTGACGTTGGGGCTCATTTGTCAGTGGGAAAATCTGAACATTTAAGAGCGCATCTCCAGGAACTATCTGCCCCACCGACGGATCTCAAGCAATCTGACATCTGCAGAACCAACCAGATCAGCATCCTTCTCCTGGCCTTGACCTACAGGGCACCTTCACAGCTACTAAGTGAGGTGGGCAGACACTTCTTCACAGATGCCTTTCATGACTTCCTTGAGTGGGGGATGTTCGCCTCCACACTCTCTCGGAGCATCTTATTTTCTCCCTCTGCACGGATCACAGCTTTAATTGCATTGGTGTGATGAATGCCTGTCTCCCTCTCTAGATCGTAACCTGCACGAGTTAAGCACCCTAATAAGTTCCTACTCTACTTGTAATACCCGAGCCCATTAGGACGCCTCAGGCGTCACTGCTTTGCCACAGATATTTCTGCGACCGGCGTTTCTGGGCCCTAGTGGGGGCGCCCGCCCCCGCGCTCAAGCCGGCGGGCGTACGGTCCCGCCCACCAACGGCCGCAGGGCGAGGCCGGGCGGGGCGCTCTCGCGGGGACAGTTCCCGGGCTCGCGTGGGCGCGGTCCCGGGAGGGGCAAGCGCGGAGCGCCGGCAGCCGCGCGAGGCCGGGCCTGGCCAATGAGCGCGGCCGGGCGGGGCTCGCCGCCGGCGGCCGGGAGCGCGCGGGGCTGGGCGTGCCCACGGGTGACGCTCCGGGCCTGGCCGGCCAATGGGCGCGGGGTGGCGCGCGGGCGGGCCCGGCGGCCGGGGGCTCTGGGACGCTAGCAGGAGGCCGGCCGGACAGACTGACGTTTGGCTGCAACGCGGGAGGCGCGTGGCGGGGATGGCGCTGGCGCGGGCCTGGAAGCAGATGTCCTGGTTCTACTACCAGTACCTGCTGGTCACGGCGCTCTACATGCTGGAGCCCTGGGAGCGGACTGTGTTCAGTATCCTGCCCGGGCCGCGGTNGGGAGGCCGGCCGGACAGACTGACGTTTGGCTGCAACGCGGGAGGCGCGTGGCGGGGATGGCGCTGGCGCGGGCCTGGAAGCAGATGTCCTGGTTCTACTACCAGTACCTGCTGGTCACGGCGCTCTACATGCTGGAGCCCTGGGAGCGGACTGTGTTCAGTATCCTGCCCGGGCCGCGGTGCCGGTGGGGGCGCGGAGGGCCGGGGCGGCGTCCTTTCGGGCTCCGGGCCTGGCCGGCGGGAGGGCGCAGGGCCGGCCCCGCGCGAGCTGCGCGCCGACTAGCCTCTGCGCGACGGACACGCGGGCCGGGTGTGGGGGCCGCGCGGGTGGCGTTCCTGCGGCTGGGAGCGGGCCGGGAGGGCGAGAACTCTCGAGATCAGCGGTCGCTGGTGAGTCGTCTCCACACCCGAGATAGAGGCGTCTTTATTACTGGAGGAGATCCCCTAGGGAGATGTCTACTGGGTGTGCCCTCGCCTGCTCTCCGGCCGCGCCAGCCGGCGGTTCGGTCTCCTGTTCCTGTGGGAGGCGGGGCCCGGGTAGTGGAGCAGAACGCTCCCGGCTGGGGCGCTTTTGACCTTTAGCGTCCCTGATTTAGCTGGCTTCGATCTTAATGAGAAGGCTAACCAGTTTATCAGCCTTCAGGTGAGGTTGTGAATTTTTGTTTTGGCATCCCAATTCAGTTTTTGAAAGCAGCTCTGTGTGTGNCGCTTTTGACCTTTAGCGTCCCTGATTTAGCTGGCTTCGATCCTAATGAGAAGGCTAACCAGTTTATCAGCCTTCAGGTGAGGTTGTGAATTTTTGTTTTGGCATCCCAATTCAGTTTTTGAAAGCAGCTCTGTGTGTGGTACCTTTTTTGATCTTCAAGGTGGTTAGTTTTAAAAGTGTGTTTTACTCATTAATTTTCTGTTTGCACAGTCTGGAACAGTAGAGCCCGAAAAGGAATTTATGGTTATTTGCGGGTAGTGTTTGTGTTTTCGTAGATAGCTAATAACTACTTGTTAATGACTACTGAGCGTTTACTACCAGCCAAACTGGGCTAAGCACTTTTTCTGTATCTTAACTCATCTTAACATTAATAACCACAATGAATAACTTATGGTTGTGAAGAAAGGCTTCCTGAATCTATGTTGACGTTCCTTGATGTTAATCTTGCAGAATAAATATTAATAATGAGACAGAACTTAAAGAACTTGAGGACCAATATGAGACAAATACTTTACAAAGCATGCATGCTTCATGAAAGGCTGCTCCTCTTCGATGAGGTTTAGTTGAAGTAGCTTGAGAACAACTTTGCGAATACATTGTTGCATTGTGGTAGAGTGAGATAATTTCATTCCAAGCCTTTAAAGTGTTTATTTGTATTGAACTAGCATAAGATTGTACTCAAAGCTGTCTTCTGTTTCAGCACTTTTGAGGCAGCTGCATTACAAGGACATTTAGTTTTATTATTGTTGGCATTTCTTTCCAAACCTGAAATTTAAGAACTTAAGAAATTTAAATTAAGTTAAATTAAGGAATTTAAGAAATTAAGAATGCATATTTTGGATGTAAAATCTGAATNTTCAGCACTTTTGAGGCAGCTGCATTACAAGGACATTTAGTTTTATTATTGTTGGCATTTCTTTCCAAACCTGAAATTTAAGAACTTAAGAAATTTAAATTAAGTTAAATTAAGGAATTTAAGAAATTAAGAATGCATATTTTGGATGTAAAATCTGAATGTAAAGCATGCTCTAGTTTCCTGAACCATTTACTTGTAGCTGTAGTTTAGTTAGGATTTTTTTTTTTTTTAAGTTTAATTTCACGCTAAGTGTAGGTTGGAGTGCATGAGGTCATCCTTGTAAAGTTTATAGTGAAATAGAGACCGTCTCTTGACAGTTAAAATTACTAAAAAGTGAATTTAAACAGTGTTGTGGTAAATTTAAATTCTTTAAGAAATCAGAAGTTGAATGTAACGCCCCACTATCAGTCTACACTCTTGATTTTACTCTTGAAGGCTTTTTTGGTCTATAGATAAATGCTAGAGTGTCAGTGGTGTTAAGGCTTTTTTTGGTACTATTAGTACAAAAAATGTTGCAATAGTAACAATGTCCTGTAAATAGCTCCCTGAGGGCTTTGGGGGCCTGATGTGGAGAAATAAATTATGAAATTGTCTGTAGTACCTCTGTGGATTTTTGCCTTTGAAACATTTGACTTCTCATTGGTTTATGTAACCACATGATTTTAACTAAAAACTAAAAAATGAGATCTGCAACAACCAGAAAGAGATCTGCTGGGAACTTGATTTCCACCTCTTCAGGGGAACCTTTAACATGTTTCAGAAATCCCCTTTCCCTCCTGGAAGTCATCAGTGGGAAAGGAAAACACCAGGTTTTGTAACCAAGACCGGTTTTGTAACCAGTGAGACACTCCCTGTAGTGTGGCTCACAGAGTAATACTGTAACCATGCTGTTGAGGGGAGATGGAAAATTAACAGATACTTTGTTAATGTAATTTAGAAAGTGAAAGTGAAATCACTCAGTCGTGTCTGACTCTTTGCGACCCCATGGACTGTAGCCTACCAGGCTCCTCCCTCCATGGGATTCTACATAAAAGTTATTTTAGCTTTGTTTTTTAATTTAAAAAAAAAAAACTAAATAAACTTGTATTTTGTTATCACTGGATTACATTTGCCACCTTTCTATGGCTTCTTATGTTTCCATGGCATTTTATACTTTATTTTAAGCAAAATGTGGGCAGTTTTTGGGTGTATGTTTGAAATTAGATTCCCCCTGAGAGACCATGATTTCTTCAAGGAAAGAGTTCTTTTTGTTGTTGTTCAGCAACACGTTACTGCACACAAATAATGCTTGACAAATAACTTGCTTATATGTTGCAGAAGTGCTGATTTTAAGCCACTTTTAGAGTAACTTTGGAACTGGACTGTTTCTGATGAACAACATTCAGTTCTTATATTCAAACTTAAGTAGAAAAAGCTGACAGTTGAAAGAATTTCTTTTATTTTGGAGAAGTTTACAAAATTTGCATTGTCCCCTCATTTGTAAAATATGTACATTTCTTAAATTCTTTGTTCCACAAGTATTGCATACTTTCCAATGGCAGATACTATGTGCCACCTGGGAAGCCCATTCTAGAGAGTAAGGATTTACCTACAAATAAAATGTAAAAGTATTCTAATGCCACTAGGTAAATAAATAAAAATATAGGTTATTAGGTTCTTATAGATGTTATGAGGTATAAACACAACAGAGATGAGGATAGGAACTAAAGAAGAGGTCATGATCTTTGATTTTACCTAGATAGAGTGGTCAGGAAGGAGACATTTAGAAAGATTTAAGCAGGAAGATTGGGGAGCCTGGTGGGCTGCCGTCTGTGGGGTTGCACAGAATCAGACACGACTGAAGTGACTTAGCAACAACAGCAGCAGCAGCAGCAAGCAGGGAGAAAATCTCAGGGGACTGAGCATTCCAGGTAGCGGGAATGGTAACCATGCCCTGAAGCACCAGCATGTCTGATGTGTTTCGTGTTTCAAGGATAGCTGTGCGATTGGGGTGGGGAAAGTGTGGTGAGTGGCAGGAGAGGTCAGATCCAATCCGGTAAGGGCTCCTAGGCTTGGAGTTCGAGTTGTGGAGGTGAAGGGAGGTCTCATACCTTTTGAGTAGAGTCACTCAGATCCAGTAACAGTTTTTTCACTGACATTTTTTCTGCCTGACATTTAAATATTGGATAAAGTAGGAAAAGAAAACATAGGAATATACATTTTTCCCTTTCCTCTTGAGACTTAAAGCTCTTTTCATTCTTAGTGGAAGCCATGCACACACACACACACACACACACACACCCTAGGAATGGGACTTTTGAAACTTATTTTAATTAAAAATTTTTTCAATGTACTGAGTTTTTCTGAGTTTCCAAGAATATGAACTTCAGTTTTTCCTTTGGGGAAATTAATCCAAGTTCAGGAAAAACTAGAATTTACACATATTCTCAGATTCCCCCTGTCCCCCTCACCCCATTCAGCTGAAAGACCTGGGCAGTGAGTGCTTTGGGACCCAGGGCAAGAAGAGCGATTAGAGAAATTGCAGAGGGAGGTATCTGAGGGTTTGGGTGCATGTTCCCCACATCAGAAGAAGGTGTGGCTTGGGGTGTAGAGATGTGTTAGGATGGTGAGTGAGTATGCCAGGCCAACTGGCTGGAACACAGATTTTTTAAGGCAGAATAAGTGGAAAGTGCAATTGAAAAAGCAGGTTGAGGCTGTTTATTAATTGAACACTTCTGTGTGTATACTTTGTGCCAGATGCTGGCTCTAGGTGCTTTTTCTGACGTGTCAGTGAGCAAATGAGACAGAGATCCTTGTCTTTGGGAACTTTTATAATAAGTGAGCTATGTGGGAATTCTGTGGCAGTCCAGTGGTTAGGACTCTGCACTTGTGAAATATATAGTGTGTTAGGTGGTAAGCATTATGGAAAACAAAAATAGGTTTAAGGGGATAAGAAATGTGTGGACAGGATGGAGTTACTATTTTTAAAGAAGATATCAGGAGAGGCTTCATTGTGAAAACATACTTGAGAGTGAAAACATGGAGTTGAGGGAGTTAGCAGGGTAGACATCTGACAGAAGAGAGTAGCTGGCAGAAGGATAGCAGTTGCAGACTCCCCGAGTCCACAGCTGCCTGGCATGCGTGAAGGCATCACTGAGGCAGGTATGGCTGGAGCAGAGTGAGCGTTGGGGAGAGCAGTAGTCAGTGAGGTCAGACTCATTGGAAGTCCTGGAGGTCTTTGTAAGGACTTTGGTTTTTAATTTTGGTAAAAAGGGGTGCTTTTGGAAGCTCTGATAGAAGAGTGATCCAATCTGACTTTAAGAAAAATTATTTATTTGGCTGCTCCAGGTCTTAGTTGGAGCATGCAGGATCTTCAGTCTTCGATCTTCACTGCAGCATACGAACACTTATTTGGGGCATGTAGGATCTTGTTCCCCAACCAGGGCTCAAACCCAGGCCCCTGGCATTGGGAGCACAGAATCTTAGCCACTGTACCCCTAGAGAAGTCTCCAATCTGACTTTATAAGTTTGAGAAAGTTTACTTTGGTTGCAGGATTTGGAATAAATTAGAGTGGCTATGGGAAGGAAGGGTGGAAGCAGAGGTAGATGTTTTGGATTGAGGTAGGCTTTGAATGATCATGAAAAAAAGAATTACTTAAAAAATTTAAACGTTGTAAAAAATTTTTTTTATACAACTTTAAAGGTTGCTTTCCATTGACAGTTATTACAATATTTTGGCTGTGTTCCCCACATGGTACAGTACAGCCTTGGGCCTGCCTGACACCCCGTAGTTTGTACCTCTCACTCTCCCTCCACTGTTTCCCCTCCTCCCTCCCAGCATTTTGTTATTCATTTCTTGATTTGATTGCACTGAGTCTTAGTTGTAGCATGTGAAATCTTAGTTTAACTGTAGCATGTGGAATCTAGTTTCCCGACCAGGGATCTAGCCTGGACCCTCTGACTGAAGCATAGAGTTTTAGCCACTGGACCACCAGGGAAGCCCCAGCATTACGTTTTCTAAGCTGAATGTTCTTTTCAGTGGTGGCTCAGATGGTGAAGAATCTGCCTGTAATGCAGGCGACCTGGGTTCGATCCCTGGGTTGGAAAGATCCCTTGGTGAAGGGAATGGCTACTAACTTCAGTGCTTTTCCCTGGGGATTTCCATGGACAGAGGAGCCTGGCAGGAACCATGGGGTTGCAAAGAGTCAGATACGACTGAGCTACTAACACTTTCACTTTCACATGTTCTTGTCAGTAGTGACTAGAGTATTTTCTTAGATTTTTGCTGTATCCTCAAATGTCTAAAGCCAGACCTGAGAAAGATTTTTCTTTACATCTGAATATACTTGAATAATTAGTGTGTTTGAGAGTTTAGAAAATACACCTTCTTGAATTATAAATGAAAAATAGTTTATACATCCTCATGGATCAAAACTCAAAAGGTGCACAAATGTAGATGGTGAAAGTCTTCCTTCCACCTCTGCCCCAGCCACCTTGAGGCAACCATTGTCGTCAGTGGCCTGTGCATCTTCATTCCATGAACACCTGGAAGATAATAGGTGTTGTTTTGGTGTGTGTAGTTTGGTGAAATCAAAGCTTTTATAAGCCAATAGAGAATTGTTTGAGGAATATATTTTGCTATGCCCTTTTGGAGGTACTAATAATGATTGATATGGTTCCCTACAATTAAGTGTCTCGTTTTTTGTATATTTTCTATATAAAATATATTTTGTAAATAAACAAAGCAACACAAAACAAAATTGACAAAGAAAACCCCTATATATAGGCCAGTGGGTGCCATTGTCTGTCTCTTTGGTAGAGCTTTCTCTGAGCTAGTCAGTAAAGTATTAAAACCCTAATTCACCCAAGTGTCTTCTACTAGAACTTGTTTTCTCTTAATGAGCCCCTTTTTTGAAGAAAGTGTTTGTAAATATAGAACCATCTGACGACTTAAATAGGTTTCCAGTAAAAATCAGCATGTGATTAGGCAAAATTCTTTATATCAGAAAGTTACTTTTAGAAAAAAATTGTTAGTAAATAAGCTTACTGCCTTTTAGAAAGATTTTATCAAGGTACTTTCAAGTCAAATATGATTTCCAAATAACCTCCTCGAAATAACCTGAACATTCTGTACTACCTTCCAGCTTAGGTTGGGAAAGAATTTCTTTCCAACAGTCTTCAGTCTTTCTTTTGTATTTTATGCCATTTCCTTTTTGTCTCTCTTTTATAGGAATGAAGGCAGTTTTCCACTGTCAGGGAGGGGGCTCAATGAGGAAAGCAGAGGTCGGAAAAACTGTAACTGATAAATTAATACTTCCAATTCTCCAGCCCAGTGGTGTTCAGACTTTTTGTTTGTGTATCCCCTAAAAGAACACAAAGCACATACTATGTATCCTCTCACTCATTTAAGTTGACATTGGAAATCTTTCATAGTAAATTTAGACAATAACAGGGTTTTTTTTTCTTGCTATTAAAAAAATATTGTGTATTTTTGCTAAAATCTTAAAACTATGATTTTTTTTCCCCATATACATTTTGTAGAAAATGTTCATCACATGTCTGATTTAGCAAAGCTGGTCCTCACTCTGAAGCCAGGTAGTTGAACTCAGTCTTAAATTTCTGTCAGAAAAGCCTCAACATCTGACTTCTTCCCTGGTGGTCCAGTGGTTGACTCCACACTCCCCATGCAGGGGCATGGGTTCAGTCCCTAGTCTGGGGACTAAGATCCTGCATGCCCTATGGTGCAGCAAACAAAAAAAAAACAAAACTCAGTGTCATTTTCCTGTCCAAGTGATTTTATGTTAACACCTTTACTCCTGTCTCCCCTTGTTACTGTTGCTGTTTTATTTGTTTTATATTTTAAAATTTTTGTTGTTGCTTTTTTATTTATTTTATCTGATAATCAGTGGTTCATTCTCATCTACACTAACTCTAGGTTTGTGCAAGTGGTGATAGGTACATTGGTAACTGATGTATAGAGCTTATTTGGTGAATTTTTAGCTTCATTACGTTTTCTGGACAGCCACACCACCACACGTGAATACTTTGTGGGACATTCCTTATTCCTTTTGCCAAGCTTTATTAAAACCAGTATCACTGCTTACATCTGGACTTCCTATTTCCTTCATGTCAGATTCCTGGATCTCTGTCATGCCTGAGGGTCATGCTTCTTGAAGCCGACTCCATGGGTACCCCTTGTGAGTGTTGGCAGTGGATTCTCTGGCCACTGCCTCAGTGATGGCAGAATGGCCCTTCTCTGTATTCTGTTTGCTGGAGGCAATTTGTGGGGTCTAGATTGGAAAGGTGTCTCATTTCCAAATTCATGTTATTACACAGATAGATGAGGCTTGGAGCTGTGCCAGAAATTTGTAACTTGAATGAAATAAAGTACAGAGTAAGTTAGTTACCATTCCTTTGTTTCCTGTCCCAGATGTTATTTTATAGCCTGGGGAAATGCTTGATTGTAAGATTCTGGAAGTAAAGTGGGAGAAGTGAAATTGTAAGTGGGGAGGGGGTGATGAGGAGAGTTCTCAGATCAGCTGGAGGAGAGAAAACTGGAACCTGAAAATTTATAAACTGATTCCCCTAACTAATTGAAAACCCTTGGAAAAGTTGCTCCAGGGCTCCAGTGCTTTAGTTTGAAAATTGCCGCTCTTGCCTGTTTCATACTGCCTGGATATTTGGCNATTGGAAATCTTTCATAGTAAATTTAGGCAATAACAGGGTTTTTTTTTCTTGCTATTAAAAAAATATTGTGTATTTTTGCTAAAATCTTAAAACTATGATTTTTTTTTCCCCATATACATTTTGTAGAAAATGTTCATCACATGTCTGATTTAGCAAAGCTGGTCCTCACTCTGAAGCCAGGTAGTTGAACTCAGTCTTAAATTTCTGTCAGAAAAGCCTCAACATCTGACTTCTTCCCTGGTGGTCCAGTGGTTGACTCCACACTCCCCATGCAGGGGCATGGGTTCAGTCCCTAGTCTGGGGACTAAGATCCTGCATGCCCTATGGTGCAGCAAACAAAAAAAAAACAAAACTCAGTGTCATTTTCCTGTCCAAGTGATTTTATGTTAACACCTTTACTCCTGTCTCCCCTTGTTACTGTTGCTGTTTTATTTGTTTTATATTTTAAAATTTTTGTTGTTGCTTTTTTATTTATTTTATCTGATAATCAGTGGTTCATTCTCATCTACACTAACTCTAGGTTTGTGCAAGTGGTGATAGGTACATTGGTAACTGATGTATAGAGCTTATTTGGTGAATTTTTAGCTTCATTACGTTTTCTGGACAGCCACACCACCACACGTGAATACTTTGTGGGACATTCCTTATTCCTTTTGCCAAGCTTTATTAAAACCAGTATCACTGCTTACATCTGGACTTCCTATTTCCTTCATGTCAGATTCCTGGATCTCTGTCATGCCTGAGGGTCATGCTTCTTGAAGCCGACTCCATGGGTACCCCTTGTGAGTGTTGGCAGTGGATTCTCTGGCCACTGCCTCAGTGATGGCAGAATGGCCCTTCTCTGTATTCTGTTTGCTGGAGGCAATTTGTGGGGTCTAGATTGGAAAGGTGTCTCATTTCCAAATTCATGTTATTACACAGATAGATGAGGCTTGGAGCTGTGCCAGAAATTTGTAACTTGAATGAAATAAAGTACAGAGTAAGTTAGTTACCATTCCTTTGTTTCCTGTCCCAGATGTTATTTTATAGCCTGGGGAAATGCTTGATTGTAAGATTCTGGAAGTAAAGTGGGAGAAGTGAAATTGTAAGTGGGGAGGGGGTGATGAGGAGAGTTCTCAGATCAGCTGGAGGAGAGAAAACTGGAACCTGAAAATTTATAAACTGATTCCCCTAACTAATTGAAAACCCTTGGAAAAGTTGCTCCAGGGCTCCAGTGCTTTAGTTTGAAAATTGCCGCTCTTGCCTGTTTCATACTGCCTGGATATTTGGCTGGCTACATGAGAATGTTAGACTATCCCTTATCTGTACTCCTTAGGATAGTATTTTCCCTTAGTGGGAAAAAAAAAAACAAACCCAAAACTCTTTTGAGAAAGGTGTACTATAAAAGCAAAACAACAACAACAAAAAGACCAAAACAAAAGACCGGAACCGTGCTACACAAAAAGTAGGTCTCCTATACTAGGATGTCAGGGAAAGTCATGGGAAGTTGATGGTTGAGGAGACGAAGCACATGTAATCTACAGTGTTTTAGTGTGTGATACAAGTGATTTTTCAGTAGAGGTGAATATGGATCCTCTCTCTACTGCTTTATATTCTTAAAGACCTTGTGACCTCATTCCCCAACCCCAGCTCAGAGTTTGAGTGTTGTTAACGTTTGTGAGGCTTAGGGGTAAGGATGAAATAAATTCTTTAGATTAAAAAAAAAAAGGCCAATGCTCAAATTTAATGATTAAAGCTACATGTTCCAGAAGATCTACTTAATGGAGGATGTATACTTTTCATGAATTGCAGTGCTTAAAAAAAAATAGCAATTATGGAATGAGAGGAAGTATTTATGATCAAAAGTTATGAAAAGAACTATTACTGATAAAGGAATTTTGGCATCACATGATGTTGTTTGCTTGCAAAGTTGTATCTGACTCTTCGACCCTGTGGATTGTAGTCCACCAGGCTCCTCTGTCTATGGGATTTCCCAGGGAAGAATACTAGAGTGGGCTGCCATGCCCTCCTCCATGGGATCTTCCTGACCCAGGGACTGAATCTGTATCTCCTGCATTGGCAGATGGATACTTTACTGCTGAGCCACCGGTGAACCCCATTATGTGTTGTATGTGTTCCTGAAAAAATTCTCAAATAAGATAGTTTATGGGAAAATACCATTGGCGCAGACTCCTCAAAACTGATGCAACTTCTAATGAGAACAATGATTAGCATCTGGGGGGATAACTTGGATAGCCAGGGCAAGCAGGCTGGAGGCTGCCCCAGGGGACATTAAAAATTGATGGACAGAGTTGACTGGGAATGCTGGGGTGTGACAGAGATAGTGTGGGCTGCCTTGGAGGAGGAGCAGGCAGTGCAGCCCTGTCACTAGTGGAGAGTTTCTCCAGTTGGGAGGTGTACCTTTTCGGAGAGGGATAACTGCTGCAGATGCTAATTTTTAATTTTCTTAAAATAGAGCTATAAGGACTTGCAGCCACTGAGCTGAGAGATGTTTCTTGCTGAAGATTAGTATTCTTTTCTCACTAATCTGGCTCCCCTAATTTATGAAAAAAATCCCATATGAAACAAATCCTAGTTATGTACGAGCCGATTGATGTTTCAGAAATGTGTTACAGCAGAACAGATTATATTTTAGAGCAAACAGGTGATTCATACCCCCCCCCCCCACCGACCCCTTGATTCCAAGACTTCAGATCTCCATTAGATTAACAGAAGCTCTAATTAAAAAGGGATATAGCCATACATAGCTTCAGTGTCTCTGGGCTCAGATCTGCAAACTATTTCTAGGATTTCAGTTCAGAGTTGAACAGTGTCGTTGCTTGTATTAGCAGCAGACTTTTTTGTTTGTGTAGTTTTTAAAGAGTTCATCATCAAATTGTTCTAAAATCAATTTCCATACTTAGGTATGACGAACACTACAGAAAGCTCAGAGGATGGGTTTTGCATGCTAACATTAGCCTCTGATGCTGATGTAATGTTCTTCCTTGTTGTTGTTTAGTCACTAAGTTGTGTCTGACTCTGCAGTTCCATGGACTGTAGCCTGCCAGGCTCCTCTGTCCATGGAATTTTCCAGGCAAGAATACTGGGGTGGGCTGCCATTTCCTTCTCTAGGGGATCTTCCCAATCAATGGTTGGAACCCACGTCTCCTGCATTGGCAGGCGGATTCTTTATCAGTGAGCTACCAGGGAAGCCCATGACATCCTTTACTGTGGCCCAAGAATATCAAATTGGCTGACATACACTGGATTGTATCTTCTACTTGCTTTCATATATGGCAACCAGAGTATCAAAAGTAACATATTTGGGGGGAAAAAAACTTTTTTTTTAAACATTTAGTGGTGTTCTGAGGCTGCAGGATTTTAGTTCCCTGACCAGGAAGTGAAAACCTGCCCTCAGCAGTGAAAGCACGGAGTCCTAACCACTGGGCTGCCAGGGAATTCCCAAAATAAGCTTTCTTAGTGTTTCTTTTCAGGGTCAGGGGACAAAAACTGCAGTAAGAAAATGGCAACCCACTCCAGTATTCTTGTCTGGAAAATCCTGTGGACAGAGGAGCCTGCTGGGCTACAGTCCATGGGATTGCAGAGAGTCGGACAAGACGGAGCACGTTTCTTTTCGCGGTCAAGGGACAAAACCTGCAGTAGTAAGGGAGCTTCCTTTCCGTAGCATTGTTTAACAGCCAACACCTGCTTTCCCTTAGAACTTTGATTGCTTTTCACCAAACAGTCTGTGGTTATACTTTGTCAGATGCTTTGTTTTCTTTCAGATGGTTCCTTAAAATAAATTAGGTTTAGCAAAACTTTTGAATATATCTAAGGATAAAAGTCGGAGAAGGCAATGTCACCCCACTCCAGTACTCTTGCCTGGAAAATCCCATGGACAGAGGAGCCTGGTAGGCTGCAGTCTATGGGGTCCCTGAGGGTTGGACACGACTGAGCGACTTCACTTTCACGCATTGGAGAAGGAAATGGCAACCTCCTCCAGTGTTCTTGCCTGGAGAATCCCAGGGACGGTGGAGCCTGGTGGGCTGCCATCTATGGGGTCACACAGAGTCGGACACGACTGAAGTGACTTAGCAACAGCAGCAGCAGCAGCAAGGATAAAAGTAGCATTTAAAGAGTTCATTTTACAAAAGGAATTTGAGTAATAGAAGATGGGGTTGACTAATGAAGATTGAAAAATGACATTTTAGCTGTTTTTCGATGTGACCAGGGCCATCAGAGACTGAAACTGTTCTGTGAAGAGGAATAAATCGTACCCACCGGAACAAAACCTCTGCTCTTTTCCCAGTGAGGAACTAGCTTTGGTTTCTCCAGAGTCTTGTGAACAGGTTGCTAAGGTAGGTGGTGATAGTGTGAGATTACTGGTTAGGGCAGGAATGTTAATTTCTGCAATCTTCTGATGTACTGTATTTTAAAGCATTTCCTGTTTTTTATTTTTTTTTTAATGTTGCTGGGAAAAGGCCTAGGGTGGCCATTTCCTTGTATGAGCAAAACGTCTTTATTTATTTTTCCTGTCTAGCTGGGAACTTACCAGCTCGTGATTAATTGGGGATTCCTGTTAAAGAAAACAGAAAACAATACACAGATATATGGTTTCACATCCATTTGCTTTTTAATCCACTGAACCCATAGAATATTTAAGTTATGTCCAGGTTTATAAATAACCTCTAGTTTTTCACTCAGCCCTTGAACAAACATTTATTTGGCAGTTTCTGCAAAATCTTGGCACATTATGTGCTCAGTTCTTTTTTTTTTTATTTTTAATTTTTAGTGGAGTATGGTTACTTTACAGTGCTGTGTCTCTGCTGTGTAGCAGAGTGAATCAGCTATATGCTTACTTATATCCTCTCTTTTCTTGATTTCCTTTCCATTTAGGTCACCGCAGAGCATTGAGTAGAGTTCCTCGTGGCTATACTGTAGGTTCTCATTAGTTATCTATTTTATACATCATCTGCTCAGTTCTTGATGATTGATGAAGTCCCGGCGTTGTCTAACAATGCACTACGCTAGAAGCAAAGAGCGGCTGAGGCACTCCCTCTTAAGCACTCAAAAATCAGTGGTAGAGGCAGTTACATACACACAAAACAGAAGAGACTCTTTTTTTAGTTCTTGAGGTTTTTGGTTTGTTAGTCTAGATTTTACTAGCTTAGTTCTGTATTGCTTGAATCGTGGAGCCTGCTTTAAAGCATGAACCTGGTCAGGCTTGTACAGCTAACTGATGGCCTGTGGAAACAGCAGTGAGGGCTTGGTAAACGGAGAGTTGGTTGTGATCTAGTCGCTCAGTCCTGTCCAAGTCTCTTTCGACTCCTTGGACTGTGGCCCACCAGGCTCCTCTGTCCATGGGATTTTCCAGGCAAGGATACTGGCATGGGTTGCCATTTCCTCCTCCAGGGAATCTTCCCAACCCAGGAATTGAACCCAAGTCTCCTGCATTGGAAGGCAGATTCTTTCCCACTGAGCCACCTGGGAAGCCCAAATGGAAAGATTGCTCTATCACCTTGTATGTATATTATATAACATTGTATATAGATTATGTCACCTTCTAATATATGTATATTATGCACTGATTATTTACATTTTCTGTGTGTGTGTGTGTGTGTGTGTGTGTGTGTGTGTGTGTCAGTGTCTCAAACAGAATACATTAGGTGATTGATAAATGGTGCCTAAATGCCTTCTCCAAGCAAATGGAATCTGAACATGTTGATGCAGGAAGGGATTTCATTTTATGGAGAAGAAACTTAGGTTCAGAGAGGTTGTGATGCCCTAGTCGTGTCTGACTCTTTGTGACCCCATGGACTGTGGCATCCGTCCATGGCTCCTCCGTCCATGGGATTTTCAAGGCAAGAGTACTGGAGTGGGTTGCCATTACCTTCTCCAGGGGATCCTCCCAACCCAGGGATCAAACCCCGGTTTCCCGCATTGTAGGCAGACGCTCTTACCGTCTGAGCCACCAGGGAAGTTCATACTATAACAAGTTAATAGCAGAGTGACCTTGGGTAATTTCCAAACAGAGGTCTGAGTCATAGTGTTAAGTGCCCAAGCCTTAAAACAGTTATTTCAATAAAGATTATGTTACCTTTTGTTGAAGAATAGATTTATATCAACCTTGAAAGGTAAGTTATGTATATCCTCATATTATAGATAAAGAGACTAGTAATCAGATAGTTTTTGGCACAGTCAGGGATTGGCAGAATTGCAGCTCAGACCTGGGTCTCTTCTAGTGCTGTGGTGATTCCAGTATCCATTTCTTAAACTTTACAGTGTATCAAGGACACTTAAAAATTTAAGAGGTGTGTTAAAAGAATGCAATGGATTGAGAAATATACTCAAGGACTCAGATAGCAAATAATAGCTGTTGTATTCTAGATAGTATACTTTTAGCTTTGTTTGGGAGAACATTTCTAAGGAGATGAAGGTCACATGTTCCTCAACCTTGCAAATGTCACAATAAAACCAAGGCCTAAGTGTGTCAATAGATTGCCATTATAAATGGTGCCAAGCATAATCTCAGGGAAAATTCAACTCAGTATTTTGTAGCTATTTCAACTACATGGCTGAAATTGCTTAAATTGCATTTGTAGAAAGCTTTCATAAAAGGCATTTCTTCTTTTTTTTGCATATTTTGCAAGGTGATTATTAAGGCCAGTAGAAATTCCTCATGGTCCCATTGTTTTATTTGTTCACTTACTATGAGTTTCATTGTATAGTTAAGCAGTTTTAAATAGTCTCTTATTTAGTGGAGGGGTAAATTATGAATTTGGGTTTAATAGATACTACTGTATATAAACTAGTTAAGCAGAGATCTACTGTATAGCACAGGGAGCTATATTCAGTACCTTGTAATAACCTATAATGGAAAAGAATCTACAAAAGAATCTGTCTATATCTGAATCACTTAGCTGTATACCTGAAATGTTGTAAACCTACTGTACTTCAATTAGAAATATATTCTCTTCCAGTTGAGCTTTAGGATAATTTTTGGAAATAATTTTGAAATTTAATTGTATAGCAAACTTACTTTTAAAGAGTTAGTTATTATTATGATTCTGAAGATACTTAGGAGAGCTGGGGTCAGAATATAGAAACTTTTTTGAGGGAAATAGTAATAAGTGGCTCTGGGTAAAAATTTAGGGTTATTATTATTATTTCAAGCAGCTAATAAATTGGCATTTGCATCTTGGTTCAAGTGACTTTTGGTAATTTTGTTTATTTTGGTCAGAATTGAGAGTTATTTATTCTGTTTCTAAGAGCTAAGACTTTCTGTTTATTTCCTAATAACAAATTAGATCCAATGATGCCTAACAAACTTTGTCAAAGAAGAAGATCCTTCAAGTAAAATAGCTTTTAGTCTAGTATGATATACAGTTAAATTTTTCTTTGCAATTTTTACTTATTAAAAAAAGTTATTGACTATTCCAGAATACAAAAAACCCCGTAAAGGATAATATTATGAAAGTGTGCCCATACTACCAACTAGTTGAAGGAAAACATTACTAATACATTTGAAGCCCCTTTATGCCCCATTCTTGCTGGTCTCTCTTCTTCCTCTTCCCATTTCACCCCATTAAGTATCCAGTACCTGAATTTTGCTTATATAATTGCCATTTATTCTATTAAAATTTTTTTTTGGTTGTTTTTTAATTGAAGGATAATTGCTTTACAGAATTTTGTTGTTTTCTGCCAAACATCAGCATGAATCAGCCACAGGTATAGGTATGTCCACTTATTCCATAAGTATTCATCACAACAAAATGCTATAGAATGTCATGAACTCTAGTGTCTAATATCTTCACCAGGCCAAAAAAAAAAAATCTTTTCAAGTTTCAATATGTTCTTGTTTCATTTAGAAAAAATCCTGATTTTACATGTAAAGATTTGAGAATTTAGTGTTCACAAAATTGACCTTAAGTTTCAGATTCCTATCTTATGTGAAACAGTCTCTGTTAAGCTAAATTTATGCATGTTCTGTAACTGATACATTTCCATAATAAATTGAAGGATTATAGTGCCATAGAGAGTAGGTAATATAAGCATTCAAATGGCTGTTTTTAGTAATTCTTACTTGAATTTGAGCCAATGACCTGAATTTTATTACTATGTCATTTCATTCGTGTATGGTGTAGACACTCATATATCTTATGTGAAAGCTATAAAAAACAAAAAACATTTTGAAAATATGGATTAGAAAAAGATTTTGTGTTTCTTTGCTGTAGTACTGTAGAGTTTGTCAGTCACAGTACATATGTGGAATATGTAGAAAGCACTACAGTGAATCCAGGGTCAAATAGTGTTTCTTGAGCAATTCCTTTATTCATCACACATTTATTAAGCATGTGTTATGTTAGATATTGGAGATACAAAAATGATTAGACATTGTTCCTGTGTTCAAGGAGTTGATAATCTGGATGAGATAAATAAATCTACGGATAAAAGCACTGTGACATTTAATAAAGAGTTTGACAAACATCAGGGAGTAATTACTTCTGTCAGGACACTGGGGTAAGAATGGAAAAAGTGAGTGCTCAGGAAAGCCTCGTCGAGGGGAGAGGAGTCGCTGAGAGGATGATTAGGTTTTATTTAGAGGAACAGGACTTCTCATTCATAGGACGGTATCATGGTAATGATGAAGAACACATTTTGGAGGTTTGAGTGATTTGGTTTGGAATTGGCTCCATTGCTTACTCTGATTTCGGAATGTTCCTTAAAGGGCTGTCACTGAAGGGCTTAACACAGTTCCAGGTGCACACTAGATACTCACAGAATGAAAGCTGGTACTGCTATTATCTTTGTTGTTCAGTTGCTAAGTCGTGTATAGCTCTTTGCGATCCCCATGGATTGCAGCATACCAGACTACCCTGACCTTCACTGTCTCCTGGAGTTTGCTCAGATTTGTATCCATTTAGTCGATGATGCCATCCAGCCATCTCATCCTCTATTACCCCCTTTTCTTCCTGCCCTCAATCTTTCCTAGCATCAAGGTCTTTTCCAGCGAGTGAGCTCTTTGTATCATGTGGTCAGAGTATTGGAGCTTCAGCAAGAGCCTTTCCAATGAATATCCAGGATTGATTTCTTTTAGGATTGGTGAGGTCTTAAATTTGAACTGGTTGATCAGATTTGGGGGTGGGCATTGTTACAAAGAGATCTTAATTGGTTCAGATCAGTCAGGGCTTGTCCCTGGAGATGGGATAGCGTAAGGCTCACTCAAGGAACGCGACAGCTGTACTAGCAGGAGGAGTGGAGTGGATATTTGGGAGAAAAGCACGTTAACCATCTTGCACATCAGTGGCAGACAGGGGAAAAGAGCCAGTGAAATAGGGAAGTGATGTGAGAGAAGGAAGGAGAACCCCCAGGGAAGTACCTCAACCCGGAG
The DNA here is from genome assembly GCA_006410875.1 of Neotragus pygmaeus. Classification (NCBI taxonomy): domain Eukaryota; kingdom Metazoa; phylum Chordata; class Mammalia; order Artiodactyla; family Bovidae; genus Neotragus; species Neotragus pygmaeus. The sequence continues at coordinate 475,895 of SJYV01031953.1, read as the reverse complement.
TCAAAGGAGTTTTGAAGACGAAAGACGAAAATGGCGTCAATTCAAATAGCCATTGGGTTTGGTAGGAGGTCATCAGTGACCTGAGAGTGTCTATAGCCTGGAGGGATAGAAGGCATATGTTTGTGTGGATGATAAACAGTAATGTGGAAACAGCAAGTACATACACTTAAAAAAAAAAAAAGAATTAAGTGGTAAGTACAGGCTGGTTGTTTAAGAAAGAACTGAATTAACGGGGGGCTAAAAAGTAAGTTAAGAAAATTGTCATGGGTGGACATTACCAACCTGACATCTGCGTCTCCACCAAGGCGGCCAGTTCCACCTCCCCCAGGGCAACCTCCTTCCTGCAAACACCCTTCCTCTTGTGAAGTTCTTCACAGGGACAGCAGCACTAACCCAGGCACCCCCAGCAGGGTCATTGGTGTCATTCCAGATGTGACACTGGCCTCCACTGCTGTCTTTAGGGACTCATTTCCAAAGTCCTGTCCATCTTCTTCATAAATCCTGCTTTAGGATATTCCTGTGTCCAGGTTGTCTGGGCCAATCATTCTGGGTACTGTAAGGGACACTGAAGGACTANAAAAAAAAAAAAAGAATTAAGTGGTAAGTACAGGCTGGTTGTTTAAGAAAGAACAGAATTAACGGGGGGCTAAAAAGTAAGTTAAGAAAATTGTCATGGGTGGACATTACCAACCTGACATCTGCGTCTCCACCAAGGCGGCCAGTTCCACCTCCCCCAGGGCAACCTCCTTCCTGCAAACACCCTTCCTCTTGTGAAGTTCTTCACAGGGACAGCAGCACTAACCCAGGCACCCCCAGCAGGGTCATTGGTGTCATTCCAGATGTGACACTGGCCTCCACTGCTGTCTTTAGGGACTCATTTCCAAAGTCCTGTCCATCTTCTTCATAAATCCTGCTTTAGGATATTCCTGTGTCCAGGTTGTCTGGGCCAATCATTCTGGGTACTGTAAGGGACACTGAAGGACTGAGAATGTCCACTGTGGCCCTCTCTTTGTCTTCCTCCTAACTCTATCACCACGCTGCTCCTCCCACCCCACCAGAAAAATGTAAATCCGCAAATAATGGTTGTTAATCATCAAAAACTTGCCTTCCCCATCCCAGGACCCACAGTTTGACCAATCTTCACTTAAAAGCTAAGACTGAATGTAGGCTGACCCCTCCCATGAAGACTGTGAGATCCCACTGTAAAATCATGTTGTTTTTTTTTTTTCCAGGCTGCGCTGTGTGGCATGTGGGATCTTAGTTTCCCAACCAGGGATCAAACCTTTGCCCCCTGCGTTGGGAGCATGGAGTCTTAACCACTGAACCGTCAAGGAAAGTCCCCAAATCATTGTGATTTTAGTTGCATTTCAAAAAGCAGTCACTGTGGGAGACTTTTCACCCATGTTTGCTGAATGAACTTAGGGTTTGAGTCAGGTTTGAGCTCTGACTCTAAAGATAGCTCCTTGTGTGGCCTTGGACAAGTCCCCTCAGTGTTTTCTCAGTCTCTGATGAGTGGTAGTCAATAAACATTTCACAGGAAACCTGAAAGCTGTAAAGGTCAAGTGAGATAATACATAAAAGATTTGTCAATTAAACTGTTATACAAATATTGGTTGGTAGTAAGCACATTGTTTATTTAAATCCTATCTTCTCGTAGAGGAATATAAGCTTTGCTAGAACTACCAGTATGTAGAGCTGAATGTATGGAAGATAAGAGCTAGGGGGAGGGGAGGTTGAGGATATGAATGAAGGAGTGACTGAAACACAGTCCTAGTTCAGAAGCAGTTACTCCCCTTAGAAATCCTTAGGTTTTACATAATTTTTGTTAACAGTGTTTCATGTGGCCCAACAGGAGGACTCCCTGTTGATTTGTGTCTATACAGTTTAAATTCCTTTTGGAATGCAGAGAAAGGACCACAGTGCAGAATGTTTGTGGTTTAGGTTATCAAGATGATTTTGTTTGACATTGCAAAGTTTAGTGAGAATAATATGTGTTTAATATAGCAGGTGTTATCAGTTTATGTCACTAGTATATGATTGATCTTATCTTTGGCCCTAAAGTCAATATCTCACCACATTCTAGTCTAAATAATTCTAAAATTTTTGGATCAGACATTATTCACGTTGGAAGACCTTTTGCAGTCATTAAATACTGTACAATTTTATTTCTATACATTTCTGTTTCTTAGGTTAACAGTCACTTTCTCTGCTTCATTTTAAGCAGCCTGATGTTTTGAAATAAAACAGGGAGAATAATAGTATGCCCCATGTAAGGTGATGGTGAAGATAAAATGAGCTTAAAAAATTTAGAATGGGGACTTCACTGGTGGTCCAGTGGCTAAGACTCATCACTCCCAATGCAGGGGCCCCAGGTTCAATCCTTGGTCAGGGAACTAGATTCCACATGCTGCAACTAAGACTTCTCATGCTGCAACTGAGTTTACATGTCACGTATACATGATCCCACATTCTGCAACTGAAACCTGAGGCAGCCAAATAAATACATAAAGTTGTTAAAGACAGTTTTAGAATGGGGTCAGGCATAGTTCAGGTGAGCAGCTATAATTACAGTTATTTGTTCTCTATAAATACTTGATGGGGATGAGAAAGAAGTGAATGGATACTTCCACACAAAACAGTTACTGCAAAAATTGGGGAATTTACTTTTAGATAAACTGAGAAAAACCAAATGAAGTTTCCTTAACTGTGACTCAGATTCCATGCTGGTTTCCATCGTGGGGATGGCACTATACACAGGATACGTCTTCATGCCTCAGCACATCATGGCGATTCTGCACTACTTTGAAATTGTACAGTGACCAACATGTGACCAAGTCAAGAAGCTCCTTAGGGAAGACCCATCGCCTGAANTGGGGATGGCACTATACACAGGATACGTCTTCATGCCTCAGCACATCATGGCGATTCTGCACTACTTTGAAATTGTACAGTGACCAACATGTGACCAAGTCAAGAAGCTCCTTAGGGAAGACCCATCGCCTGAATTTGGAAAGAGACTTCATCAGATGTCATAAGAAACTCTCCTAGATGTCAACATAACCAACCCTATGAATATAAAGACTAAAATTCATGAGTAGAACAGGAAAGCGATCCTGACTCATGTGTTGTGTTCTTTATTTTTAATTTTAAAAGAGGCTCTTGTATAGTAATTTTTGTCTATTTTAACATTGTAGTCATTTGTACTTTGATATCAGTATTTTCTTAACCTTTGTGACTGTTTCAATATTACCCAGTGAAAACTTTTCTTAAGGTAAATTTGAGTACATTTTAATTGCCTTCTATTTCTAAAACCTAAAGTCATTAGTTGGGCTTTACTGTTCTTGCTATTGTATGGCATACATATCTGCCTGGAAATATTTATACTCTTGACCAAAGTTTTGTAAGAAAAAAATTCAAGATTTGGGGCAAGGGGGCTGGGGAGGGAGGATATTTTATTGAGAACTATTTACAAAAAACTTATCTGTAAGTTTGAACTCAGGAGTACAGTTTTAGTTATCTGGACTCTTATCAGCTTTTGCTTTAAAACTATAAAGTGTTTCTTAATGAAAAAGGAAGATCTNCGATAACCTGAACCTTGGAGGGGCTTAATGGACACAAGCTCCAAGATGAGGAGCTCCTAAAACCCAGAATCCAGAGCTTCCCTGGTAGCTCAGTGGTAAAGAATCTGCTCACCAATGCAGGAAACAAGGGTTCAATCCCTGGACCAGGAAGATCCCACATGCCACAGAGCAGCTAAGCTCATGCACCACAACTGTCGAGCCCGTGCTCAGAGCCCAGGAGCCCCAACTACTGTGTTCACGTGCCACAGCTACTGAAGCCCATGTGCCCTGGAGTCTATGCTCTGCAGCAGGAGAAGCCACTGCGATGAGAAGCCCATACCCCGAAATGAAGAGTAGCCCCTGCTCGCCATACCTAGAGAAAAGCCCCTGCAGCAACAATGATCCAGCACAACCAAAAAAAACAAATAAATAAAACTACAAAGCAAAGAACAAAACAAAACAAAAAAACAAAGCTGAGGATGTTTACTTACAGTGGTCAGCTGCCAGCTGGTCTACTAACATACCGCACATAACATTACTACATGTGAAATAAGTATAATGAAATTATTTATTTATCAAATGCTTCATATTTGAAATGTATGGGTAATGAATCCACATACAGCTAAACATTTGTGGAAAGGAATCACTAACGTGTGCCTCCTCTATTGCTGAATGATGGACTTCAAAGTTATTTAGGTCTCTCCATGTGACAGGAACTCTTCTGCTGCATCATTACAAATCTATAACACAGATCATCACAACTGATATACAAAGAGGTGAGTATTATTATTCATTTTAAATCAAATTTACTGAGGTAAATGAAGGGTGAATAAAGNGTTATTTAGGTCTCTCCATGTGACAGGAACTCTTCTGCTGCATCATTACAAATCTATAACACAGATCATCACAACTGATATACAAAGAGGTGAGTATTATTATTCATTTTAAATCAAATTTACTGAGGTAAATGAAGGGTGAATAAAGTTGGAGGAACCAAGGTGTCTTTCATATCCTAGTGTGCAAAACTACACATCATCACTTCTGCTTAATTCTATTATAATTAGAAGTGAGTCTCTAAATCCAGCCCATTTTCAGGGGAAGAGGAATTAATTTACATCTTTTTAATGGAGGGGTATCAAAGAATTGGTGGACATATTTGGAACTGCCACATGAAGTAAGATTCAAAGTTCATTTATTTCCCATATACATTCCATATAGATACTATCATTCATTGAAAAGATTTTCCCTGCCCTATGGTAGGCACTATTAGTTCTACTTTCTTTTCCAGATGAATAGCACTAATGGTTATATTTCAAAAGCAAACTGAATTTTTTAAAAAGTCAAGTCTCTAGCAAAAATGATTAAAAGTAATACATATGTAACCGAAAAATCCAAATGATGATACTAATTTTTCATAATGTACTTTCTGCAAGTTTGCATTTTCAATTGCAGTAGCTAATACAATCTTGGGATATTAATGTTGGAAGAAATCTGAAACATTAGCTAATTTATATCAGTTGTTTTATGAATATAAAAACAGAAGTACTGGGAGATGAAATGAATAGCTCAGAACATAGGAAAAACAAGCAGATCTGAGAATCTTAGTTATTTTGTTTCCTAGTAATCTTTCTGATTTATCAACAGATAAATCAATTTATCTTTCTGAAGTGTTTGACATGAAAAGGCTTGGTTTTGGTTTCTCAAACTGTCACCAAAGTCCATAAGAGGCATGTTTAATCTCACCTTGTTAATTACATCCTTCAGGGGTCATTTCTGTTTCCTCTATTCCTTCTCTTATCCCCTGATCTGTTCTGTTCCATTCAACTGTCCGCTCACTTGTTTATTGGCTAATTCACAAATATTTGTTGAATGCCTCCCATGGGTCAACCATTGGTCCAATTGCCCAGGATTCAAATACATTCAGAAAGCAATCTGTGCCCTAAAGGAGCATGGTGTCTACCTTCCTTCTGTAAGCATCAACATTCCCTTTCTCTCCAAGAGACCAGCTTTTGGACCCCCAAGGTGATTTGTCTATCATGTCTTCATCAAGTGTGTTAGTCTACTCAGGTTACCATAACAAATATCACAGACCAAGTGGCTTAAACAAGAGAGACATATTTCCTCCTAGTTCTGGAGTCTGAAAGTCTGAGATCAGGGTGCCAGCTCAGTCAAGTTCTGTTGAGGACCCTCTTCCTGGCTTCTTGCTGTGTCCTCACATGATGGAAGGAGTGATTCCTTTCTCTCTCTCTCTCTTTTTTTTTTTTTTTTTGCTTCTTCTCTTCTTAGAAGGAGGTCATGAGGGGCCTACCCCCATGACCTAATCTAACCTTTTTTGTGAGTGCTGAGTTGCTTCAGTTGTGACTCTGTGTGACCCTATGGACTGTAGCCCATGAGGCTCCTCTGTCCATGGAATTCTCCAGGCAAGAACACTGGAGTGGATTGCCATGCCCTCCTCCAGGGGATCTTCCCAACCCAGGGATGAAACCTGTGTCTCTTACATCTCCTGCACTGGCAGGCAGGTTCTTTACCACTAGTGCCACCTGGGAAGCCTGTAAGGTAGTATTAGTCTCTCCATCCTGTCTGAAACTTTGCGACCCCATGGATTGTATGTAGCCCATCAAGCTCCTCTGTCCGTGGAATTCTCAAGGCAATACTGGAATGGGTAGTCATTCCCTCCTCCCCTGGAGGGATGGAACCCAGGGATCAAACCCAGGTCCCCTACATTGCAGGCAGGTTATTTACCATCTAAGCCACCAGGGAAGCCCCATATAAAGTATGTACCCTAAGTAACACCAAATACACTTTCTCTAAATAGCATTACTTTTGGAATTAGAACTTCAACATGTGAATTTAGGGGAAAATGATCTTTTAGTCATAACACCCAGAAACTAAAATCTCTGGGGAAAAAACTATTTCCTAAAACCATAGGGATTACAAACGCTTGCCAACACTCCATATGAAGGAACTGCAGAGAAACAGAGAATTTCTGCCATCAGAGTAGATTTTTTCCCCCACAACTTTCACTAAACTTTCTAAAGAAATCTGCAAAAGAAAATGTGAGGAGTTTGGGGAATTAGTCACAGAACATTTCACTTTTAGCTCTCTTAACGGGGGTTCAATATCACGTGAGTTGAGGGCTTGAGTATGCCTTAGATAGAGTTGCTAATTGGTAATTCATTCTGGCACTGGAATTAAGGTGCTTCAGTGGGGTGTGAGCACAAAATTGCTCCTGGTCACGGTGAAAGGAGGTGAGAGGTCTCCTGCTTTCCCAAGAGAATTGTACTTTATGAAGCTTTATTCCATACCTTTTATGATCCAACCATCACTAAAGCATGGAAGGAGGCAGGCTTTGAGATATGCCAAAGTATCAGTGACAGTGGTTCCTCTCCATATCCTCATGTCACCATCACGGCAGTCACCAGCTGTACTGTACTCTGGGGGGACACTCACTAACAGAATCTTATGATGTGGTCAGACTTAGTTAACATGAGTAAAAAGTTTCAGGAAGGAGATCAAACCACTCAATCCTAAAGGAAATCAGCCCTGAATATTTGTTGGAAAGACTGATGCTGAAGCTGAAGCTCCAATACTTTGGCCACATGATGCGAAGAGCTGACATATTGGAAAAGACCCTGATGCTGGGAAAGATAGAGGGCAGGAGGAAAAGGGGAAGACAGAGGATGAAATGGTTGGATGACATCATCGACTCAATGGACACAAGTTTGAGCAAACTTCAGGAGATAGTGAAGGACACAGAAGCCTAGCGTGCTGCAGTCCATAGGGTTGCAGAGTCAGATACGACTAAGTGACTGAACAACACCCATGGTTTAATAAAAGACAAGTCTATTTCTAAAGCTTGTGCAGTGCAGACAGAATGTAAAGTCCACCCAACAGGGCTGCTGCTTTGACGATGCAGCCACCTTGTAAAAAATACCAGGAGTAGATCAACGGAGGGCAAAGAGACAGAGGCTGCAGGGGGTGGCTTAACCTGAATTCTGCTGTGGGTGGTGAATAAAATTCAAAGGTTAATTGGCCAGATTACCTATTCATAGAACTGGAAGGAAGAATGGAAATTAGGCAAATGAAATAGAAGTTTTAGATTTGATCTCTGGATTTATATCAAAGGGGTAGGGAATACAACTCTCATTCCAAAACAGGCAACTATCCTCTGAGGATAGTTTGTGACATCTGCTATGAAGGAATAAGAGGGTTCTCAGTTGTAAAAATAGGGACTGACTCCAGAAAGGAACTTATCAGATGGAGACTGCATGCTCACAGAGTCACTGAGAGAACCAGGCTTGAGGCTCTGCAGCCATGACCGAGACCCACGGTCATCCTGGGGAAGAGACTAAGGCAGAACACTGCCAGGAACTGGACCGGGCAGTTTGTTCCCTGCTGCCCCTGGCCCTGGACTCTACTACCACCATCACCAGAAGATTCCCAGAGTCCTTCATTCTTTGCTTTCATGGCTCCCAAGTCAAAGACCAGGAGCCGGTTGGTGATTGGTACCTATGTCCCCTGACTCTGTATAGCTGCAAGGCGGTGGGTGGGGTGGTGGTGCACAGGGGCTGAGAAAGTCAGTATCTCGCATTTTCAGCGTCCAAGTGGGGTGTAAGTCCTGATTCTGTCTAAAATGCATATGGAGGTGCAGATGGGAAGATTCATCACATGCAGAAACAGAGCCACTCCCTTAAGAAAAAAGAAAGTCATATTAGTTTGTAAAGGTCTGGTTTCTTTTTTTTTCATTATTTATTTATTTTTTAATTGGAGAATAATTGCTTTATAATGCTGTGCTCGTTTCTGCTGTACAACATGAATGAGTCATAATTATATGTACCTCCCCTCCAAATTGAGCCTCCCTCCCCACTCCCATCCTACCCCTCAGGTCATCACAAATCAGGCTGGGCTCCCTGTGTTATACAGCAGCCTTCCACTAGTTATCTATTTTACACACAATCGTGTATATATGTCAATGCTACTTTCTCAATTTGCCCCACCCTCTCCTTCCCCTGCTGTACCCACACGTCTAGTTTCTGCCTCTGTGTCTCCATTGCTTCTCTGCAAATAGGTTCATCAGTACCATTTTTCTAGGTTCCATATATATGTGTTAATATGCAATATTTATATTTCACTTCATTTTGTATAACAGGCTCTAGGTTCACCCATTTCTTTACAACTGACTCAAGTTTGTTCCTTTTTATGGGTGAGTAATATTCCGCTGTATATATGTACCTAGTTTCTAATTGAAGGAAGAAGAGAAGGTAAGTAGTGGTGTCTAAGTGTCATTAATGACCAAGGGGGTTGATTAACTAGGAGATAGTCCTCTGCTAAAAGGACCCAGGAAGGATAGTGTTCAATGGTTCTCAGCCTTGGCTTCACTTAGGATCATCTGGGGAGTTCTCAAAAACTGCTCTTGCCAGGACTCCATTCTAGACCAATTAAGTCAAAATTCCTATTGATCCTAATGTGTGGCTAGGGCTGAAAACCACTGAATTACACCTGAGGTACCTGGAGAAGAGAAGCAGGTGGGCTCTAGAAGCCACAGTCAACAGGTGCTCAGCAGGGGCATTAACCCACAGCCCCTTTTGCAAGTTTGGTATTTTTCTGATCAGAGCTGCTGAGTGACAGCAGGAATCATCCCGTATTTCATTGCCATCTTTAAAGGCCTAACATGATGCAGACATGCAAAGCTTTTTCAGATCTGAAAAGCACTGTTGCCTGATTAAGAAAAGCTCTCTCCTCTAGGAGATGGACGAGGCTGGGAGGGGAGCTATGGAGGTCCAGTCCCAGGTCTGCGGAGCTGCAGGTTTGGAAACCAGAGCCAGAGCTCTCCAGCCAAACTCGCCTTCACTGGCCTCAGAATAACGCACTCTTTCACGCACATGAGCTGTGCGAGTGAAAGTGAGCAAAGTCTGTTTGGGGGTCTTTAGAAGAGATGCCCTGGAGTGCTCTGCTGGGCAAAATGGTCAAAGAGTGCCGGTAGCCTGTCCAGGAAATGCAGGGGGAGACAGCAACACGAGGAGAGGTCTCCAGGCTGGATGCCTCTGTAAGTCACACAGCCTTCTCAGCCCAGTGCAGCCTTTGGCTTGGCTGGGAAAGATCTGGAAAGAAAGATCTGAATACCGAATGCTTCCGAGTTTACTTAAGTACATTACCTGTGAGAGAGGGAGGTTTGGAGTCAAACCAAATTTCCACAAGGCTAAATTTGCTCCCTAATTTCAGACTAGCCAGAAGATGAAGGGAAATCATTTAGAAAAGAATGTGTATCAAGGAGCCAAGTATTTAATGAAAAAGTCAGTGGCAGCAAATATTAATATTTGCCTTCCAAAGCAAACACCTCAGAAGAAACGTTTGGTGCCAGATGAGAGAGGCATTGAGCGTAGCAAGGAGAGTGTCGCCAGCACACCCTCACCCTTGCCACCCCACCCAGCTGTGGCCCAGCACCTTCATCAATCTCTATTTGCTGGTTAGGAATGTGATGGATGAAGCCACTGCCAGCAAAGATGCTGTCTCTGCCCTCTGCACTGTCTCATTAAGGTGGTTTGGATGTAACCTTGGAGGGTAGATTCTAAAGGGCACCATGCTGATTGATGTTTCCAATTCAACTGTGACAGCCACCACTGGTGAAACCACCCAAATGCTCACAAGCCCACGTCTGCCTCCATCCTCTTTTCATATATAAGAAAGTGGGACTGGAATTAATCATGACAACAGAAGCTTTCTGAATGTTGTTTTATGTTTTTGGAGCAAATCTTTGTCTTTAAGAGCAGTTTTTGGGGAAAAAAGGCCATTAAGAGGATTAACGGAAATGCATGGTACTAATTAGGCTGCAGAGATACAGAGCTCTGAGAATGGTTGGCTCTTTTAGACACCTTTTACGTGACACTTGAAATTATTTAATTTCATCAATTGGAGTAGTAAAAAATGGGCCTTCAAAAGATGAGTGATTTTCTTTGACAGTTGCAATGGTAAGGTTTTTGTTTGGCATATAATTTAGCAAGTACCTATTGATTGTCTACTACGTTATTGGTTCAGGATGAACAATTCCAAGTTCCTGTTCTTGCAAGACTGATGTTTTAATGGGAGAGAGAGAACCTTAAGCTGTTAATTTCCATCAAATAGAGTTAATGATAGGACTGAGGAAAGTGATGAGAGATGAGAGGTTATGAGAGAGGGGAGAAGTAGATGTATGGAAATTGGAGTCTAACCAGATATCTTCTCTGAAGAAGAAAAGAAACGTCAATTCTGGTGTGTGTGTGTGTATGGGGGGAAGGGTTGACCTCAAGCAATTTGTTATTTATGCAGCCTAGAGAACAAATCAGGCAATGATGGGATGAGATAAAGAAGCAGGAAGGGGTGTGTCCCTGTGGGCTCCATATGCCAAGTTAAGCAGTTTGGATCTTTTTTCATACATCAGAAGATCTTGAAATTCAATTGCATTAGAATCATTTAGAACCAGATACATACTGCCTTAGCCAGGTGGTCAAGGTCAACATCAACAGAGACAAATCATGTTGGATGTATGTACCCTAGGGAAGATGTGATGAAAGTGACACTTTGCCTCTGTGGTCTTCTTTCCCCAAACCCTTGACCCCTGTCTAATGATGAGAAAATGCCAGACAAATTCAAATCGAAGGACATTTCTAGAAAACACCTGACCACTACTCCTCAAAACTCTCAAGGTCATCATAATCATGGGAAAAAGTCATTTAAGACTTTGAAACTTGAAGTGTGGTCCCCAGATCAGTTCCCTGGGGAACTGCTGCTGCTTTTTTCAAGTTCATCAATCAGCAGAACTTCTGTTCATTCCAACAGAGTGTACTGCCAGTGCTGGCATAGTACCCTGGTTCTTAAACTCTGGTTTGCATCAGAGACACCTGATGGCTTCTTAAACCATTGCTGGGCTTCACCCATACTGTATCTGATTTAGTAAATTGAGGTGGGGACTGAGAAATAGCATTCCTCTCAAGTTCCCAAATCCTGAAAGATGATGCTGTGAAAGTGCTGCACTCAAATTGCTAGCAAATTGGGAAAACTTAGCAGTGGCCACAGAACTGGAAAAGGTCAGTTTTCATTCCAATCCCAAAGAAATGCAATGCCAAAGAATGTGCAAACTACTGCACAATTGCACTCATCTCCCACGAGAGAAAAGTAATGCTCAAAATTCTCCAAGCCAGGCTTCAGCAATATGTGAACTGTGAACTTCCAGATGTTCAAATTGGTTTTAGAAAAGGCAGAGGAACCAGAGATCAAATTGCCAACATCCTCTGGATCATGGAAAAAGCAAGAGAGTTCCAGAAAAACATCTATTTCTGCTTTATTGACTATGCCAAAGCCTTTGACTGTGTGGATCACAATAAACTGTGGAAAATTCTGAAAGAGATGGGAATCCCAGACCACCTGNTCATGGCTCACCTCTTAAATCAGAACAAAGAATGGCTAATAATTTTTAACTTTTTCCCTTCACTAGTAAATGAGACCTTGACATAAGCCAGACTGACTCTGTCATTCTTCGCCGCTTGGTCTCCTTTCTCTCTCTCCCCCATGATTCCTTCGGGTAGCTCCTTCTCGGGACCCGCGAATAACTGGACCTGCTGGACGGGTCAACCAGAGAGCCTGATCAGGCCCACCTGTGCACAACTGGAGACAGGAAGAAATAACACAGATTGGAAACAGGAAATGCTTGACTTTACGTCTGGCCCTTTTAGTATAAAAGAAGCCTGGGGGGAAAAAAAAAACAGAAGCAGCCTGAATTCTAACTCATGGCCACACTGGTTCTTTGGGGACACAAGTTCACCATCTTCTGGTCTGATGGCTTTAGGAGTAAAGTGGCTGTTTCTTGCCCCAACAACTCTGTTCTGTGGCAAGCATTTGCCAGCTTGGACTGGGTAGTAGTACCATCTGTACTAGCGACTACATCAGGTCCTCAGTGAGGAGGAAGTTTCCCCTGTGAGGAGGAAGTGTTGGTAATTGTGCATCTGCTGTGCCAAGGTCTGTTTTGGATTACAAGTCCAGCAGTGGAAGAAGACTTCACCATCCCCACCTCTTCCCCCTCCCAGCTCTCTTGGCCCCCAGGGGATCCAGAGGCTGCAGAGGGCATGGCAGAGGAGGCACTGAGGGGAGTGGCCCATGCACCCCATTCTCAGCAGTTTGCCCAGCAAAGGTAGGTCCAACTGGAGGAAGAGAGAAGATTTAAGTGAAAGAGTTGGGAGATTGGCTTTTTGACCAGACTAGAATTTTTGTCTAAAATGACCAATGTCCTTTAATGTCTCTGGGCCTCAGGCTGCCATGGGGAATGTCTGTTGTTGGTCAGTCACTCAGTTGTGTCTGACTCTTTGCAATGCCATGGACTGCAGCATGCCAGGCTTCCCTGTCCTCTATCTCCTGGAGTTTGTTTAAACTTATGTCCCTTGAGTCGGTGATGCCATCCAACCATCTCATTTGTCACCTGCTTCTCTTCCTGCCCTCAATCTTTCCCAAAGAAAGTCTACAAGTGAGCTTTGCAGAGGTCATGCCTTTGGTTCATTCAATCATGCACTCTGCAGACCAGGAATAGGACAAAGCTAAACATCAGTACAAAGGGTTTATAAGTATTTACACTGCTTCCTAAGTAACTATGCATGAGCCAATTCTAACAAAAGATTTTGGACACTTATATTGCACACCCAGTTAACACAATCAATTCATATGTGTTCAATCACTGAACATTGTTAAGCACCGTAGCTGAATATTGGGGCTGTGAGGATGAATAAAAATTGCTTCCTATTCTCAGAAGCATGCGGTCTAGTGTGAAAAGCCTTAGTCCTGCCTAAGGCTTTCCTCCTTGAGATTGCAGAAGAATCACAGTGCTGTTGGTTTAATTTTTATTTGTTTATGTACTCTGGGTCTTCTTTGCTGCACACAGGCTTTCTCTAGTTACAGTGCTGTTGGTTTAAATGCATTGTCATCCCTAAAGTCTGATTTGGTAGCTTGGAACCTAGGAATCTGCATTTTAACAAGCACCTTGTACTAAAGCTACTGATCGAGAAATAATCTAGCCTTTTCATCAATACCACATACCAAGGCAGAGTTTACTGCAGTAGGACATGCATTATCGAAAGCCACAGGGTTTGTCCCAGAGCCAGGACAGTATTACCTACTTGGATAGAACAAAGTTTCTGCCTTTTCTTTATTACAATAAACAAATTCAGCTGGATAGATTCTCATCAAATTGGAGGAGCATGTTTGGGCTTGTCTGACTTAAAAGACGGGGTAAAAGAAATGAACTTTGGGAATTCCTAAGGAGGAAGCCCTTAGCAGAGAGGCAGCCATTTTTAGAGTGGTATCAGGCACTGAATTCTGACAATGCTGCTTCTCCCAAGGGGGTGTTGGGCTTAGGGTGGAAGCAGCAGGAGTTTATTGATTTAATGGTAGTTAATGATTGGTGTTAATAACCTTGGGGAGGCCAGGTACCTGACAAACGACTTTTCACCAAAAAAAGTATGCAGGAGAAAATGCCTGTGAACACAGAATTGTAATCCTCATTCAGCTCTTTCTCATGGAAATTTGGCCAATGTTTCTTGTCTTCTCTCTTTTCCTGATTATATAATTAGGACAGGACTGACCATTTTTTGTAAGGTTTTTCCTAAGGAGTAATGAATCAAACACCATGTTAGCACTTGGAAACTATATAAAGATGAGGTTTTTTTGTATGTTAAAAATGCAGAATAAGCAGATAAGTGAGATTTTACTGCAGGATCGTGGATTTGGTTTAATCTGACTTATAGTGTATTGCTCATTTCCTTTATAATCTGTTTTGATGACTCAGTTTATAAGAGTGATGCAGTTTTGAAATTACATGTGATTAGATTTAGAAAAAATATCTAATGTGGGAACTAGGGCAATTAGAAAGTATAAGATAGGCAAAGTTTTTAGAAAGCCCAATAGGACTTTGAGAAATAAAGCAAGCATGGAGAAGTACTCTAAGCAATCGACTATAGACTTATAAATAGAGGAGTCCATTCTCTTTTAAGGTTTTAATTTGCTAAGGGGCCTTGAGCCATGAATATAGATGAAATCTATAAAAAATTGACACATTCAAATCAGGGCAATATATCACCACACCTAAGAGATGGTGTAATATGAAAGCCTTAAATATTTAGCATAATGCTATGCCATATAATTACATGTATGGCATTATCTTTAATAGGAGTTGATTAATGAGGCTGACATAAAGCAAGTGTCACGTGAGTGTACGTTCCTCGATTCTTTGTCTCGTCACAACAAAGATTTGGAGTGATAGACATTGAAGCCCCCTTGGCGTGTCACAGCCCTCAGGTCTTGGATAGACCGTGTTATAGCTCTTGGGTCTCGAATGGACTATGTTATAGCTCTTAGACAAATCAGTATTACAGCTCAGTGTTACAGCTCTATTTTATTAGAAGATACCAGGAAAATCCATCTTCGAGGCGTGAGGGCATGTCGATCTAAAGACAGGAGGAGAAGAGCGGTGGGGAGAGAGAGCCGGCTCTGGCTCTCCTGTTTATGTGTATCTCTCCCTGGGCCTGTCCTGTGTGAATTGGGCCAGCCAGGAGTGTTGTTTGTTTTACCTGAGGTCCTCACATCTTCTTCTGTTTCATTTTCGCGGGCTTTTCCCTTCCTTGTTTGTAGCCACTGCCATTTTGAACTCCTTTTTCCTGTTTTACCTACCTAACACAAGGATGAATATTAGCTATTCAGACACTGATGTTCAGAGAGCCACCTGCATAGTCATTTTCCCTTTAAGTCCTATTCCTTAAGGATTATAGAAATGTCAATTGTTTTTACAGTTTTCATTTCAAGAAGCAGTTATTCATCATCTCCAGAGAACCGTTCCCTAACAGACTACAATAAAACTTAGACTTGATGGTGGTGACAGTTTAGACCTAAAACACTGCCTTCACAGTTTAAGTAATTATTCTGCTATGTCTGTGCAAGGCACTTTCAAATTGTCCGCTTCATTCCTGGCTTATCTCTCATCTCTACCACTTGACTAGTTTCTTGTCCCTTACAGTTGAAGGCAGGAGGCTGAATTTCTAATTTCCCCCTTAAACTTTTCCTGCTCGTTAGTTAGTACTACTTCCATGGTTATTCATCTAAATTAGTTTTTAAGCAAATTATTCTCAACGGTCATCTCTGGCTGTCCATTTCTTTTTTCATTTCGACATTGAATAGCTGCTCGCCACTGGTCCATCCTGGGATTTGTATATTCTCATCTGGGATTTGAATGTTCTCATCTGGGATTTGATTTCTTGTCTCTTTCTCTGTTTCTGTACTTTCTCCCTCAAAGATGATTCTCTTTTTCTCTCTGTGTGTGTATATATATTTTAAGAAAATTTTTATGAGCAGTTTTAGGTTCACAGCAAAACTGAATGGAAGGTATAGAGTTTCCTCATATTCCCCCTGTTCCTACACATGTACAGCCTACTCTATTATCAGTATCTCCCAGCTGAGTGATACATTTGGTACAACTGATGAACCTACATTGACACATCATAATCACTCAGAGTCTGTCGCTTGTGTTAACTCTTGGTTTTGTATGTTGTTTGGGTTTGGATACATGTCTAAGAGCATATATCCATTGTATAGTATCATACAGAGCACTTTCACCTCTCTCAAAATTAATTGGGCTCCACCAATTCATCCCTCCCACCCCTTGTCAGTTTTTAAAATCAATAATTGTTGAGTGTCTGCCACCTCTAGGAATGGACTAGTTCCTTAAAAAAACAAACTAAAAATAAAGTTCCATGTTATTAAGAATCCTCCATCTGAGGGAAACCAATTACATAAACAAATAGCCTAATATAGTAAGCTAAATTGCTTTAAAATGGTTGTGTGTCAGTGTCAATGGGGCCATAGGAAAAATGGAGCTCAGAAGTTGACCTGGGCAGCATTCTCACACACCTATCTTCTCCAGTAGAATTGTTTGTAGGCATTGTGGAGGGGTTGGTCTGGGGATTGGTCCAGTTTGCAGAGCGTGGCATCCGAGCTCAGAAGATGGCGTGTGTAAATGCCCAGCAGCTGTGGAGGATAAGGGGTGCTCAGAGTGACCACAGGAGCATAGCATATTTGAGGAACTGACTGCAACGGTGGGCAGCTGAAGGAGACAAGCCTTGGAAGGAAGGTGGGAACAAAGATCCTCAAAGACTTCAAATGTCATGCAAAAGAAGTTTATTAGATTTTCTTGGAGGCACTAAGGAACTGGTGAATAATTTTGAGCAGTGTACTGATAGTTTCTTTTAAAATTGAAGTACAGTTGATTTACAATGTGTTAGTTTCAGGTGTACAGCAAAGAGATTCAGACATATATATATATATATTTTTTCTTTTTTAGATTCTTTTCCCATATAGGTTATTATAAAATATTGAATATAGTTCCCTGTATATTAGAAAAATCTACAAATCTACTCTGATGGAAGGGTGGAAAATAGATGGCAGCAAGACTGGAGACAAGAAAGTCCAATGTGGATGCTTTAATTTGGGAGACAATGATGTTTAGTTTGGGAGACAAAGACAGCAAGAATAGTGCAGTGGGGAGGAGATGGAGAAGAGAGACTGATGAAGGACACAGGATTTGGTGTTGGGGAAAGAAAGAGGGAAATTTCTGGCTTGGTCAACTTGACATTGCTAAGTTGACACGCTAAGATAGAGAAGATAGAAAAAGCAGCAGGATTTTTTTTTGGGGGTGGGGAAAGGGTGGCAGGCACTGAAAAGGGGAAAGATGTGTTTTGCTTTGAATTATGTGAGTGTGAGGAGCTCCTGGAACATTTAGGTGTGAATGTTGAGTAAAAAGGGAGCTGCACAGTTCTGGAGCCAAGAAGAGAGTTCCAAGCTGGAGATACTGATCAGGGAGTTCTGCTTGTCCATAGGTGTGGCACATAAATATGAGTAGAGCAGATGAGCATGAGTAGGATTGAGTTAAAGAGTCAGAAGACAAGAGGGACAAGGAGGGAGCTCCAGGCTATAGCTACCAGGTGAGTTCAACTCTAAGTACTTCAACTTCTCTCAAGAGCAAGAAGATCTTCGTAGACAAGGATGATATTATGAGTTTTTGTTTTGTTTTAATTTTTATTGGAGTAAAGTTGACGTACAGTGTTGTGTTGGTTTCAGGTGTACAGCACAGTGAGTTAGTTACACATACACATATATCAGGGCTTCCTAGGGGGTGCTAGTGGCAGGAGACATTAAGAGACTTGAGTTTGATTCCTGAGTTGGGAAGATCCCTTGGAGGAGGGCAACCCACTCCAGTATTCTTGCCTGGAGAACCGCATGGACAGAGGAACCTGGTGGGCTGCAGTCCATGGGGTCGCACAGAATTCAACACTACTGAATTTACTTAGCACATACCCATACATATATCAACTCTTTTTTAAGATTCTTTCCCCGTATAGTTAATTATAGATTATTGAGTAGAGCTTCCTGTATTATACAGTAGGTCCTTCTTAGTTATCTATTTTATGAATAGACATGACACTATTTTTACACTTCAGTTTATTATTTCAATAACATTCAAAATCTTGTCTATACTCAAATTCCTAAAACTGTTCTTTTAAGAAGCTTTTTTAAAATCTAGGGTCCACTCAAGTTTCATGCTTTGCACTTGACTGTTGCCTTTCTGTTGCCTCAGTCTAGAAAGTCTCCCTTCTTCTCTTCCATTTCCCTCTGGTTTCCATGACATTGAGGGCTTTGAGGGTCTAGGCTAGTCATTCTACAGGAAACTACCCATTCTGGACCATGGTGAGATTTAGGTCAGTTATATCCATTAGCTCATCAGTAAGTGATGTTTTTACCTTCCACTGCATCATGTCAGAAAGGTTCTAATGTCAGGAAGAGGCCCTTTGTATGATTAGATTTTTGACTATCGTTTTATCAGAAACTGCCTAAATTATTGGATCTGACAAATATGCATATTTGGATCATATATATATATATATATATGTACATATTCTAATCCCAAAGAAAGGCAATGCCAAAGAATATTCAAACTACTGCACAATTGCATTCATTCACATGCTAGCAAAGTAATGCTCAAAATTCTCCAAGCCAGGCTTCAACAGAATGTGAACTGTGAACTTCCAGATGTTCAAGAAGGATTTAGAAAAGGCAGAGGAACCAAAGATCAAATTGCCAACATCCGCTGGATCATTGAAAAAGCGAGAGAATTCCAGAAAAACATCTACTTCTGCTTTATTGACTACGCCAAAACCTTTGACTGTGTGGATCACAACAAACTGGAAAATTCTGAAAGAGATGAGAACACCAGACTACCTTACCTGCCTCCTGAGAAATCTATATGCAGGTCAATAAGCAACAGTTAAAACTGGACATGGAAAAACAGTGGTTCCAAGGAACAGGGAAAGAAGTACATCAAGGCTGTATATTGTCACCGTGCTTATTTAACTTACATGCAGGGTACATCATGTGAAATACCAGGCTGGATGAAGCACAAGCTGAAATCAAGATTGTCAGGAGAAATATCAATAACCTCAGTTATGCAGATGACACCACCCTTATGGCAGAAAGTGAAGAAGAACTAAAGAGCCTCTTGATGAAAGTGAAAGAGGAGAGTGAAAAAGTTAGCTCAAGACTCAACATTCAGAAAACTAAGATCATGGCATCTGGTCCCATCACTTCATGGCAAATAGATGAGGAAACAATGGAAATAATGACAGACTTTCTTTCCTTGGGCTCCAAAATCACTGCACATGGTGACTGCAGCCATGAAATTAAAAGACACTTGCTCCTTGGAAGAAAAGTTCTGACCAACCTAGATAGCATATTCAAAAGCAGAGACATTATTTTGACAACAAAGGTCCATCTAATCAAGGCTATGTTTTTTNTTGCAAACATGATATTAAAAAGATGCTTACTCCTTGGAAGAAAAGTTATGACCAACCTAAACAGCATATTAAAAACCAGAGACATTACTTTGCCAACAAAGGTCCATCTAGTCAGGGCTATGGTTTTTCCAGTAGTCATGTATGGATGTGAGAGTTGGACTGTAAAGAAAGCTGAGCACCAAAGAATTGATGCTTTTGAACTGTGGTGTTGGAGAAGACTCTTGAGAGTTCCTTGGACTGCAAGGAGATCCAACCAGTCCATCCTAAAGGAAATCAGTCCTGAATATTCATTGGAAGGACTGATATTGAAGCTGAAACTCCAATACTTTGGCCACCTGATGCAAAGAACTGACTCATTTGAAAAGACCCTGATGCTGGCAAAGATTGAAGGCAGGAAGAGAAGGGGATGACAGAGGATGAGATGGTTGGATGGCATCACCGACTCGATGGACATGAGTTTGAGTAAACTCCGGGAGTTGATGATGGACAGGGAGGCCTGTGTGCTGCAGTCCATGGGATCGCAAAGATTTGTACACAACTGAGCGACTGAAGTGAACTGAACTGAACCCTCAGCCTGTCCCTTCAGAACTTGACCCAGCTTAGGTGATTGACCCACATTTCTTGATCACAGAGCTTACTAACACTCAGCTTTGCTCTAACAGCAATGACAGGTAGTCAGTCTAATAATTTTGATATTCCCTTGAATTAAAATGAAATTCTACTTTAAAAGGACTTAGAGATCTAATTTGTTTCATCATATTTTTAAAATAAATGTTATTTTTTGTTTTAGTGCCATAAATTCAGTTATGATTCCTTACAGGGTTCTATTTTTTTTTTAATTGAAAGATAATTGCTTTACAATGTTGTGTTGGTTTCTGCTGTATAACAACATAAATCAGCCATAATTATACATATATCCCCATCCTCTTAAACCTCCTTTCCCCTCTTGTAGGATTTTAAACACTAATATTTTGCTTTATTAAAGTGAGAATATATGTAAGCACTCAGCATATGTTAATGTTAATACTCAGATGTTAATGTTCCATTTCATTAAAAATTTTCGATATTAAAATTCAGGGCTTCCCAGGTGGCGCTAGTGGTAAAAAACCTGCCTGCTGATGCAGAAGACATAAGAAACAAGGGTTCAATCCCTAGGTTAGGAAGATTCCCTGGAGGAGGACATGGCAACCCACTCCAGTATTCACGCCTGGAGAATCCCATGGACAGAGGAGCCTGGTGGGCTATGATCCATAGGGTTGCTGTAAGCACCCAGAATATGGTTTGCTGCTGCTAAGTCACTTCAGTCGTGTCTAACTCTGTGCAACCCCATAGACAGCAGCCCACCAGGCTCCCCCATCCCTGGGATTCTCCAGGCAAGAACGCTGGAGTGGGTTAGCATATGGTTTACTCAGATGTTAATATTCCATTTCACTTAAAACTTTCATTATTAAAATTGTTTGCCTTTAAAAAAATAGATACTTGAAACACATTTTTATCAAGTACTTAAAATTAAAACTTAAAATCTTTAATTTTGTCCTCAACAGTAACTCAAGAATTGAAAGATATTTTTAAGGCAAAGATACTCTTCCTCAAAGAAGCAAAGATCACAGAGAAGGTAGAAACAACAGATATTTTAAAATAAGCTTTTCCAGAAATAATTCTTCCCTTGATGTGGTTCTAGTTCACTCTTTTTTTTTCCTAGTTAATCCTTATTCAAAATAAAAGCTATTTTATTTTGCTTAAATGTTGGACCTACAGATGTTTCTAATGGACCATGTATAAAGACATTATGTTGATAGATGTAGGTTTTAAGTTTAAATCTTTTTGCAGGAGTTGACTGAGTAGAGTAAATCAATTATAGAAATTATCTCAAATGTACTAATTCAGTGCATGAAATAAAGGACTAAGTTTTCTAATATATGCTTTTAAGATATGGCCCAGGATTATGAGCTACTGAGAAGTATTAAACTTTTTGTGTTACGATTTTTAAAACTCATGCACATGACTTTGGCTAATAACTTTAAAAATAACTATTTGGACTATTTAGCCTATTCAGATATCTGACTTGACTGTGATTAAACTTTATGGTAACAAATTAATCCCACTTAACCATGTTTGCTTTCAAATTGACTTATAGTATTTTTTTTTTCAAATTACTTTTAAATATTAGCATGTACACTGAAGAACCACAAAATGAACACTTGGAGGATGAAAATGTCCAGTCATCTACAACTCCTGAGGTAAAGGCTTAAAACCGTATTGTAACATATGATGCAAAAACCTATCTAACATTAAAATTTATTTTTAAAGTTAGTAAGTTTTTTCATATATTTGGTTTAAAAATGAGAAGTGGTCATTTAAAAATAACTAGTTTTAATAGGCCCTAAGAAAAGGAATGAAAACATGGTAAGAGGTGACTGTAGATTATTTTGGAACTAAAGCAGATTTTAGGAATTATAGAAATTTGGCTTATTATTTCTTGCCATGTCCAGAATAAATTTAGTAGATTATAAGAGGTAAAGAAAAATGTAAATTAATTAAAATGTTCTGCTGTACATTTGAAGAGACCCAGATTTTCATATTTGCAAGTGTATAGAGTAAGTCATTAGACCAACTTTCGCTGATCTTGTTTCACTAAATAATAATTGGTCATAATTAGAATTATAAATTGTTTACTTTTAAAATCAGAGTTTCTACAGTTTTTAAGAGTCAAAAAAGTCCTTTTTAAAAATATTTAAAATACTCACCATTGATTTTAATTACTTTTATCTATAAAGACTTCAAAATCACTGCAGATGGTGATTGCAGCCATGAAATTAAAAGACACTCGTTGGAAGGAAAGTTATGACCAATCTAGACAGCATATTAAAAAACAGAGACATTACTTTGCCAACAAAGGTCTGTCTAGTTAAGGCTATGATTTTTCCAGTGGTCAGGTATGGATGTGAGAGTTGGACTGTGAAGAAATCTGAGCACTGAAGAATTGATGCTTTTGAACTGTGGTGTTGGAGAAGCCTCTCGAGAGTCCCTTGGACTACAAGGAGATCCAACCAGTCTATCCTAAAGGAGATCAGTCCTGGGTGTTCGTTGGAAGGACTGATGCTGAAACTCCAATATTTTGGCTACCTCATGTGAAGAGTTGACTCATTGGAAAAGACCCTGATGCTGGGAGGGGTTGGGGGCAGGAGGAGAAGGGAACGACAGAGGATGAGATGGCTGGATAGCATCACTGACTCGATGGATTTGAGTGAACTCCGGGAGTTGGTGATGGACAGGGAGGCCTGGCGTGCTGTGATTCATGGGGTCACAAAGAGTCGGACACAACTGAGCGACTGAACTGAACTGATAAAGACTTCATTCTAATCTATGTAAATTTATTATGAATTCTGAAATAAGAAAACTTAAAATAATATGGCTCTATTGGACAGACTTCCAGAAAAAGGTTTCTACATCAGAACTCCAACAGATTAGTCGTGATCCAGTTTAAATAACTTTGATACATTCCTTCTAGCTAACTTAAGGAACTATTTCCTCCATGTCCACTTAGTGCTTGTAAATAGGGCTGCTCATCTAATTTTCCATGTTCCCAATAATAATGTGAATTTAGTTATGAGATTTGGTGGTTTCTTACACTCATAAAATTATACGAAAGTATATTTCTTATTTATTTATTTATTTTAATTGGAGGCTAATTACTTGACAATATTGTGGTGGTTTTTGCCATACATTCACATGAATCAGCCATGAGTGTACATGTGTTCCCCATCCTGAATCCCCCTCCCACTTCTCTCCCCATCCCATCCCTCAGGGTCATTCCAGTGCACCAGCCCTGAGCACCCTGCATCGAACCTGGACTGGTGATCTATTTCACATATGATAATATACATGTTTCAGTGCTATTCTCTCAAATCATCCCACCCTTGCCTAGAAAGATGGTAATGATGAACCTATATGTGAGACAGCAAAAGAGACACAGATGTAAAGAGCAGACTTTTGGACTCTGTGGGAGATAGTATCTTTCTTTTTTCTTTAATATAAATTTATTTATTTTAACTGGAGGTTAATTACTTCACAATACTGTATTGGTTCTGCCATACATCAACATGAATTCACCAGAGGTATACACATGTTCCCCATCCTGAACCCCCCTCCCTCCTCCCTCTCCATACCACCCCTCCGGGTTGTCCCAGTGCATCAGCCCCAAGCATCCAGTATCATGCATCGAACCTGGACTGGCAATTCATTTCATATATGATATTATACATGTTTCAATGCCATTCTCCCAAATCATCCCACCCTCTCCCTTTTCCACAGAGTCCAAAAGACTATTTTATACATCTGTGTCTCTTTTGCTGTCTCGCATACAGGGTTATCATTAGCATCTTTCTAAAGTCCATATATATGTGTTAGTATACCGTATTTGTGTTTTTCTTTCTGGCTTACTTCACTCTGTATAATAGGCTCCAGTTTCATCCACCTCATTAGAACTGATTCAAATGTATTCTTTTTAATGGCTGAGTAATACTCCATTGTGTATATGTACCACAGCTTTCTTATCCATTCATCTGCTGATGGACATCTAGGTTGCTTCCATGTCCTGGCTATTATAAACAGTGCTATGATGAACACTGGGGTACACGTGTCTCTTTCAGTTCTGGTTTCCTCGGTGTGTATGCCCAGCAGTGGGATTGCTGGGTCATAAGGCAGTCCTATTTCCTGTTTTTTAAGGAATCTCCACACTGTTCTCCATAGTGGCTGTACTAATTTGCATTCCCACCAACAGTGTAAGAGAAAGGAAAGTATATTTCTTAAAAAGCCTTTTTGTTTTACCTCAGATCCTCAAAGCTACCAGTGCTAATGAACATGAAGAAACTAAGAAAACCATCTTTCCAGAAACAGAGGAAACAAAACCACAGATGGAAAAGAAGGGCTCTTGTCCTCCACAAGGGACATTGAATAATGCTATTACAAATGGTATGTGAAATAAGAAATGTAAATGGATAGAAAATGATAAATGTGGATTTGATAAATATTACAGTAGTGAATAGTGTAGTTGCTCAGTCGTGTCCGACTCTTTGCGACCCCGTGGACTATATGCAGCCTACCAGGCTTCTCCGTCCGTGGGATTCTCCAGGCAAGGATACTGGAGTGGGTTACCATTTCCTTCTCCAGGAGATCTTCCCAACCCAGGGATTGAACCCAGGTCTCCCACATTGGAGGCAGATGCTTTAACCTCTGAGCCAATATAAGCCAACAAAATGAAGTGAAATGAAAGTCACTCAGTTGTGTCCAACTCTTGGCGACCCCATGGACTGTAGCCTGCCAGGCTCCTCTATCCATGGGGATTCTCCAGGCAAGAATACTGGAGTGGATTGCCATTTCCTTCTCCAATAAGCCAACAAAGCCGCTGCTTAATTTATACACTCCAAATCACATGAGCAGCTCTATTTATAAGCAATATGTGGACAAAGAGGAAATAGTTCCTTGAATGTGTCAAATATAATAACTGCTTAACAGATCCTGTATTTTAGTATTTGTCATGACTGTTAATGTCAAATTTTGGAAATTAGAAACAATTAATAGATTTTTATTTAAAACCTACTTTTGACATTTAGTTTTAAGGTAGCTAAAAGGAACATTATACTTCCAGCAATATTAATGTTCTTATTAAACTTAAGCAAGCCCCAAATTTTCAAACAGGTGTTGCCTTTAAAAGTTGTATAAAACTTAGCTTCCCTACTAAAATTTTAAAGCATTTCATTGTCACCAAATATTTATAAAAGGTTAATATCCCAAATACTTCCAGTTTCTTATCCAACATCATCACTCTATCCTAACAACAAATAAAGAGCTGAACAAATTGAAAATTCAACAAATCAACTCTTCTTAGCTCCATCCAAGAACTGAGGTCACAGGGCAAATCCCTGCCCCCCAAATTAGGGATAGTCAGATTGATACAGATAGGAGGAGCGAAAATGCGTTTAGAATCAAACCCCATACCCGCCAGAAACACTCAGAGGGCTCAGACAAACCTTGTGCGCACCAGGACCCAGAGGCCCCACAGAGACTGAGACAGAACTGTGTGTGAGTGTCTCCTGTGGAGGTACAGGTCAGAAGTGGACTGCTGCAGGGGTAGGGGCTCTGGGTGCAGCAGACTTGGGTATGGCATAAGCCCCCTTGGAGGAGGTTGCCACTAACCCCACCATAGAGCCGCCAGAACTTACACAGGACTGGGGAAACAGATTCTTGGAGGGCACAAACAGAACCATGTGCACACCAGGACCCAGGAGACAGGAGCAGTGACCCGACAAGAGACTGACCCAGACTTGCCCATGAGTATCTAGGAGTCTCTGGTTGTGGCGTGGGTCGGCGGTGGCCTGCTGCAGGGCTGGAGGCACCAAGTATAGCAGTGCATGCATGGGACCTTTTGAAGGAAGTCACCATTATCTTCATTACCTCCACCATACTTTGAGAGTGAAAGTGAAGTCTCTCAGTCGTGTCTGACTCTTTGCGACACCATGGACTGTAGCCTACTAGGTTCCTCCATCCATGGAATTTTCCAGGCAAGAGTACTGGAGTGGGTTGCTATTTCCTTCTCCAGGGGATCTTCCGGACCCAGGGATTGAACCCAGGTCTCCCGCATTGCAGGCAGATACTTTACCACCTGAGCCACCAGGGAAGCCACCATGGTTTGGCCTCTGGTAAATAACAGAGAGGGAACACAGGCCCACCCATCAATAGAAAATTGGATTAAAGATTTACTGAACTTGGCCCCGCCCATCAGAACAAGACCCAGTTTCCCCCTTAGTCATTCTCTCCCATCTGGAAGCTTCCATAGCCTCTTATCCTTCTCCATCAGAAGGCAGACAGAATGAAAACCACAGTCACAGGAAACTAAACAATCTAATCACATGGACCACAGCCTTGTCTAACTCAGTGAAACTATGAGCCATGCAGTATAGGGCCACCCAAGACAGACGGGTCATGGTGGAGAGCTCTGACAAAACATGGTCCACTGGGGAAGGAAATGGCAAACCACTTCTGTACTCTTGCCTTGAGAACCCCATGAACAGTATGAAAAGGCAAAAAGATAGGACACTGAAAGATGAACTCCCCAGGTCGGTAGGTGCCCAATATGCTACTGNGGGGCTGGGAGGGGACGGGGTGGCACAGGACCTGTTCACGGGGAGTGAGAGGGGCACTGGCCCGACGTGCTGACTGGAGGCAAGAGAGCACATCCAGACAGTTGAAGTCAGCTTCATATTCGGTTGTAAACTTCCCCTTTCTTCCCGTGCAAGCTGAGAGATGTCCTCAGCAGGACAGGAGAGCTGGGTGGAGAGTAGTTTAGAAATTTCAAGCATAGAACTCCGATGGGCTTCAGCTCTTTCCTGATGATTCAGTCTTCCTCTGGGATCACGTGAATGGAAAATACCATCTCCACAATGGTTTGCTCCATACTCCTCCCCTAAAGATGGCCTTGTTCCAAAAGCGATCTCATTCGTACTCACCTTTGTTTTATCGAAGTGTGCTATGATGTGTTATAAAGCTCACAATTTACAGCCAGTACTGAAGGTCAACACAACGAAGAGAGGACGCTGGTGTCCTCCTAACTGAGTTAA
The DNA here is from genome assembly GCA_006410875.1 of Neotragus pygmaeus. Lineage (NCBI taxonomy): Eukaryota > Metazoa > Chordata > Mammalia > Artiodactyla > Bovidae > Neotragus > Neotragus pygmaeus. Next base: position 448,859 of record SJYV01031953.1, on the reverse strand, counting down.
ATATCTTTGGAGAACTGGGTTGTTTCGCCCTTTAAAAAAAATTTATTTTTTGTTGCATTGGGTCTTCTTTGACGCATTTGGCCTTTCTCTAGTCGTGGCGAGCAGGCGCTGCTCTTCGTTGCGGTGCATAGGCTTCTCATTGCTGCGGTTTCTCTTGTGGAGCACAGGCTCCAAGGTGTGCATGCTTCCGTAGTTGCAGCCTGCAGCATCTAGATCACCGACTCAGGAGTTGTGGCGCATGGGCTTAGTTGCTTCGCGGCATGTGAAATCTTCCGAGATTCGAGGATTCGAAGGGATCGAACCCATGTACCCTCATTGGCAGGTGGATTTTTATCTGCAGCACCACCATGGAAGTTTTGTTTTTCCCTTTGATGTGAGGATAGAAGTTTGCCCTTTGTATTTGTGGAGAAAAGTTCCTGTGGCATTGCCTAGGTGCTCTGCCAGGGAGGGAAATGGATGTCCTTCTCATTGAGTTAAAGGGGCCAGGCAAGTGAGTTCAAGGTCGTGGTTTCAATCCCCCCTGGGCTAGTCTCCTTAAGGAATGCCTCAGGGAGGGCCAGGACAGCCTGCTTCTGCTCCGGTGAATAGCCAGATACTCACTGCTTCTGTGGTGTCCTGATGGATGGGTGTACCAAGTCCCCCTCTCGCTCAGCTCCCCTTCTGTGTCATGGGAAGCCTGGTTGTGGGATGGAGAATGTGACTTCCTTGTTTGTCTATGTGGAATTATGAGAAACCAGTAAGGAAACATTATGTTAGGTCCATACTGCTAAAGGGAAATTTAGACCGAAAGAAAGAGGCTCGATCAGGGGTTGATTGGCATGTCAGACTGTGCCTCTGTCCACCTCTTTCTTCCTTCCTCCCTCGTGTCTCTCTCTTTGTCTCTCCATCTCTCTTTCCGTCTCTTTACCTGGCTGTAACTCTGTCCTATGTTTTTCTGTGTATGTCTCAGTATGCTTATCTCTATCTTGTTTCTCTGAGCAGATGTTGAACTCCATTTGAGTGCCAAGTGCTATGCTAGATTCTGAGAGTCTAAAGGCAAATAAGACCCTGTGAATAATAATAGTAACACTAGCAACTGACATTGTTGTTAGTTACTGAACATGGATCAGACTCTGTATGAAGAACTTTATATCCATTATTGCATTTAATCCTCACAATAGCAGTATGTGATGGTTACAACATTACCCATTTCACAGATAAGGAATCTGAGGTTCATGCAGGTTTGTAACTTGCCCTAGGTTGTGTAGCTTGTAGGGGTTTAAGTCTGTTTGCCTCATGAGTTCTCATTATTTACTGCTACTCTCACTGGCCCTTTCGTGGTTAACTTGAGTTCCTGGGGACTCCAGGCTTCCCGTGGGACTGTTTTATGATATTGAATCAATTCTAGGTTGCTGGTCTGTTTGAGATCTAGGAAGTGTTGTGCCACTCTGGAAGGGACTGGGGGAGAGGAGAAGGAGTGGGGGGGAGAGAGAGTAACACACACACACAGGCAGAGAGACGAAGATAGAGATAGACTGAAAGGTGAAAGAAGGAGCTGGGTAGAAAGAGAGACATTAAGATATACAAAGAATGAGAGAGAGAGAGGGACAAGAGAAGAAGAAAGAAAGAGACACAGATGTACAGACTGGCAGACATGCCAAACCATTGATCAAATCTCTTGCCTTCTCTCTCTCTCATTTTTCTTTTATTAGGGGGACTTCAGTATAATGTTATTTTACAAATCAAGATGAATGATAAGCAGTGTTGTCCAGTAACATGTTGTGTGCTGTGGGGAATATAAAAGATTGGTGAGAATGTGGTAGCTCTGAAACCCAAATAAAAGCCTTTTTTTGTTCCTAGTGATCAGAACACAACAGAACTGTTACTTTCTGTATCTTACAGTATTTAACATAAATGATTAGACATAGACTTTGGACGAAAGAAATTTACATCCCAGCTCCTCCACTTGCTAGTTGTGTGATTTTGAGTCAGTTACTGAACTTCTCTGAGCTTCAGTTTTCTGATCTGTAAAATTGGCATAACTGTGGTACCTCTTTTATGGAGTTCTTGGGAGTTTTTCAAGAGATAGTGTCCAACAGTGTTGGGCATAAATGATTTCAGCCTTTTTTATTTTATGAACGATGTTGCTTAAGTTAGTTTAATTTAAAACACTGAATAAACTCATCTGCTGTTAGGATATAGCAACTGCATTGTGCTACTTTCAGGACTCAGTGACCTAGTTTCCAGGAGTGCTCCTCTCAGTCCAGGAGCTGTGGTGACTTGAAATCTCCTACATAATATCCTTATCAAGCAGCTGGTACTCATCTGCCCCCACCCACACACACTGGTCACTTTTACCTGCCGGTACATTTGATGACATGATTTTCTCTGCCCAGTACATACTTCCCTTCACTTTCCCAACATTTCCAGTGGTAAAAAGCCCAGGAACTGCTTTGAGTAACTTTGCCCACCGTAGAGATGGAATGTATGGTACCCTCTGTGCAAAGGCACACCACCGTGAAGCGTCCCTCTTGTGGCCATGATCACGGTCTGTTTAATTAAAAGCAGGGTGTCACTCATCTGTAGATTATGAGTTCTTTGCAGACTGGTATTATCTACCTTTGTGTTCTCAGCAGGTGGGCAGGGCCCCTGAAGAGACTATGAGAACAAGCTGAGAGAGCCTTTGGCCATTTGTCATGTTCCAGAATTTTCTTTCCTTTGATAAATAGTTACCAGAAGAGCCCAACCAACATGTTAGGCATTTCTTTCCCATGAAAGACTAGACAGGATGTGGCTGAGATTAGTTTTATATTCTGAGACTTTGCTGTAAAGCCCTTCCATTTGATGTCTCAGGATTCAGAACCTCTCTCAACTTAATTTATAATAAGAATCTGCCTATCATTTGGGGAGGCTTCTGGGGGAGGGAAGACTGCCTTGATATTTGGACACAACTGTCTCTAAAGCACTGGGATAGTGGATGTCACACAGCACAGAGCGGGTACAGAGCAGGTGGTTGGAAAATGCTTTCTGAACAGCAGGAATTTACACTGCTTATAAGTATTTCTTAAGACAGATGACAGTGCCCATCATCTCAATAGGACATGAGCAAAGCAATGATGTAAGCTGAGGAACTAGTTTTGCATGGCCTGGAGTTGAACTTCAGATTTCACTGTTTCATCATTTCATGACTTTATGTATCTGAATCACAGGCTGGTTCAGATGTTGGGTTCAGTTCAGTTCAATCTCTCAGTTGGGTTCAGTTCAGTTCAGTCTCTCAGTCCTGTTCGACTCTTTGCAACTCTATAAATCGCAGCACGCCAGGCCTCGCTGTCCATCACCAACTCCCGGAGTTCACTCAGACTCACGTCCATTGAGTCTGTGATGCCATCCAGCCATCTCATCCTCTGTTATACCCTTCTCCTCCTGCCCCCAATCCTTCCCAGCATCAGAGTCTTTTCCAATGAGTCAACTCTTTGCATGAGGTGGCCAAAGTACTGGAGTTTCAGCTTTAGCATCATTCCTTCCAAAGAAATCCCAGGGCTGATCTCCTTCAGAATGGACTGGTTGGATCTCCTTGCAGTCCAAGGGACTCTCAAGAGTCTTCTCCAACACCACAGTTCAAAATCATCAATTCTTTGGCACTCAACCTTCTTCACAGTCCAATTCTCACACCCATACATGACCACAGGAAAAACCATAGCCTTGACTAGAC
>SJYV01031953.1:387957-445105 GCA_006410875.1 Neotragus pygmaeus | reverse complement strand
GATGCCATGATCTTCGTTTTCTGAATGTTGAGCTTTAAGCCAACTTTTTCACTCTCCTCTTTCACTTTCATCAAGAGGCTTTTTAGTTCCTCTTCACTTTCTGCCATAAGGGTGGTGTCATCTGCATATCTGAGGTGATTGATATTTCTCCCGGCAATCTTGATTCCAGCGTGTGCTTCTTCCAGTCCAACGTTTCTCATGATGTACTTTGCATATAAGTTAAATAAGCAGGGTGACAACATACAGCCTTGACGTACTCCTTTTCCTATTTGGAACCAGTCTGTTGTTCCATGTCCAGTTCTAACTGTTGCTTCCTGACCTGCATATAGGTTTCTCAAGAGGCAGATCAGGTGGTCTGGTATTCCCATCTCTTTCAGAATTTTATAGTTTATTGTGATCCACACAGTCAAAGGCTTTGGCATAGTCAATTAAGCAGAAATAGATGTTTTTCTGGAACTCCTGACCGTCAACTCTGGGCAGGTGGCAGACGTGGGCCTCCAGTAACTAACTGGCCTTTGATTTCAGCCAAAGAGCCTCGGGCTCTGGTGCAGGCTCTAGAGTTGCAGAGTGGTATGAGGTCTCCCTTTCTCCTGAACAAGTGGGGAAATATTATGAGCCGTTCCTACCCTTGACCATGGAAAAGTCCATACCAGTCTGAGATCTACTGAGAGTGAGTTCTCATCTCTTTAAGGTCAGTTTTTAGTCTTAATTTGGCTATTGTAGAATGGAGTTCATATGCCTTTCTTAGAGTGCTTCTGTGTTTTGCAGGGAGGGGAGTGAATGGGGAATTGCCAGGCTGTTCTTCTGAATTCAAGGAGGGCTTCAGGTACCCTCAAGGTTTGAAATACTTCAGGTTGAGCCCTAGCCAGGCAGTTTTGAGTAGTTCTGGGTGGTGGCCCCATAAGCTCCTTCGTCTTCGCACTTGTCATTAGCCCTTCATTAGCTTAAGGCTAATTCTTAAGGTTGGATGCACCACGGGGCTGACCAATTTGGCTTAGTCAAAGCACTACTCCCGTGATGAATCTGCACTTGCCATTTGCCAGCTTCCTTGGGCCACGTGAAGGCACAGGTTGCCACTTGAGTCTGCTTCTCCTGGAAGAACTGAAATTCCCGACACTGTGTGTGACAAAGCAGGAGCTGGAGAAGAGGGTTAAAGCTGAAGTTTCGGGAAGCGCAGTGATGACTGTTGTGAGCGCAGCTCTGAGGCTCAGATCCCAGCCAAGCTGCTTCTCCACTCCCTTGGCTGTGGCCAGGGGCTTCCCCGCTGCTGTAGTGGTTAATGCAAGAGACGCAGGTTCAGTCCCTGGGTTGGGAAGATCCCCTGGAGGAGGGCATGGGAACCCACTCCAGTACTCTTGCCTGGAGAATCCCATGAACAGAGAAGCCTGGCGGGCTACAGATCATGGGGTCACAAAAAGCTGTACATGACTGAATGCACACACACACACACGGGCTATAGTCCATGGGACCACAAAGAGTTGGACATGACCGAGTGCACACACACACACAAGCCTCGTAGGCTCTCTGACTCTTAGAAACCTTAACTGTGATCATAACACATACCTTGAGAGGGTCATGGGGGGCATACTGGGGTAGCACCATTGCGTGGAGACTGGGATGGTGGGGGCACCCCGGACAAGCATCCTTAACCATTTCTTTCTTGCTGTTTGGGTATCAACAGATATGTTTGTGGTGGTTGGTAACATCCTGGATGCAGAATGGAAGAAGACATATGGGGTGGTCTTTTAGGAACTCATAATTTATTTACATATTATGTTTTTTTATTAAAGTATAGTTAATTTATAATGTACTGATTTTTTTGCTGTATAGCAAAGTGACTCAGTTATATACATATATACATTCTTTTTTAAATATTCTTTTCCATTATGGTCTGTACAAGGAGATGGATATAGTCTCCTGTGTTACACAGTAGGAGCTTGTTTTTAATCCATAATAGTTTGCATCTGCTAACCCCAGACTCCCAATCCATCCCTCTTCCACCCCTTTCCCCCTTGGCAACGACAAATCTGTTCTCTGTATTTGTGAGTCTGTTTCTGTTTTGTAGAGAGGTTCATTTGTGCCACATTTTAGGTTCCACTTATAAGTGATGCCATATGGTATTTGTCTTTATCCTTCTGACTTACTTCACTTGGTATGATATTATTTAGTTGTATCCATGTTGCTGCAAATGCATTATTTTGTTCTTTTTTATGGCTGAGTAGTATTCCATTGTATATATGTACCACATCTTCTTTTTAAAACATTTCTATATTAGGTTGTGTGGGTCTTAGTTGTGGCACAAATGCCAGTGCCTGGCATCTTTAGCGGCATGAGAACTCTTCATTGCAGCATGTGGGATCTAGTTCCTTGACCAGGGACAAAACCTGGGCAAAACCTGGACAAAACCCTGCATTGGGAGCTTGGAGTCTCAGTCACTGGACCACCAGGGAAGTCCCATGTACCACCTCTTCTTAATCCGTTCATCTGTTGATGGACATTTAGGTTGTTTTCATGTCTTGACTATTGTGAATAGTGCTGTTATGAACATAGGGGTGCATGTATTTTTTTTTGGCCATGCCACACAGCTTGTGGAATCTTAGTTCCCTGACATGGATTAAAGCCAGGCCTTTGGCAGTGAGTGCACATAGTCCTAACCACTGGACCATCAGGGAATTCCTGCATGTATCTTTTTGAATTGTAATTTTGTCCAAGTCTATGCCCAGGAGTGGGACTGCTGGGTCATATGGTAATTCTACCTCAGTTTTCTGAGGAACCTCCATACTGTTCTCTGTAGTGGTTGTGCAAACTTAAATTCCTACCAGCAGTGTAGGAGAGAGAGGAACTCATGCTTTAAAACAGACATCTTGAGTGCATTTGAAGCAAAGCTGGCATAGAAATCACAGAAAACAGTCATAAATATTTGAGAAAATAGGTTCCTGAAAAAAAATTAGTATTTAGGTGAATAGGAAATTGCAGTTGTTGGGAGATAAATCTTCATCTGTTTGCCAGTGTGCCATTAGGATCCATTTGGAAGTCCAGGGGCTCTTTGGTTAACCAAAGATAGAGGAGTTGTAAAATGAGGGAGAAGTTGTCTCATGCTAGTGTTTCCCTAAATGCTTGCAGGACATTTCATCTACAAGATCTTTTGGAACAAAAGGTGTCTGTTGTCCATAAAGGGCTGGAAACAAAATAGGGTTAAGAATTGATGTTTTACCATGCAAGAGTTCTTCCCTGACCCCAGTGGCCAATGCAGGTTAATCTATTAAGATTTATGAGACATCGGGTAGCAAGGAAACCTGTTATAACCCAGCATTTTTCAAACTCATTTGAGTAAGAGATCTTTCCCAGATAACTCCTACTGAGTAGGAGAAATGAGTGGGCAAAGGCTGAGAAATACAGCTTTGATTGTTGGGTGGGGTGTGAGGTTGGTTGTGTAAGGTTGAGTTGTGAGTGGATTTTATTGGAGAATTCTCAAGAGAGAACTAATACAGATGGAAGTTTCAAGGACTGCTGAGTAGGTTTTTTTTAATCTCTATTAAAAAAAATTGGGACTTCCCTGGCAGTTGAGTGGTCTGCAGAGGGTATAGGTTCTGTCTCTGGTCTGGGAATTGAGATCCTGCACACCACAGTGTGGGCAACAGTAACAAATTTCCCATTTCCTCAACATTTTCTTATATCAACTATTTCAAACATTCAGGAAAACTGAGAGATTAGCTATATGATCAGGCCACTCAAGATGGCAGTTCTCTTGCTCTCTGTTCGTTCCCTGTTTGACCTGTCCCTGCTTCACCTACACCCTACTCAAGTGCACGTGTGATAAGTTGTTTTAGTCGTGTCTGACTCTTTGCGACCCTATGGACTGTAGCCCACCAGGCTCCTCTGTCCATGGGATTCTCCAGGCAAGAATACTGGAGTGGGTTGCCATTTCCTCCTCCAGGGGATCTTCCTGACCCAGGGATCAAACCTCTGTTTCTTATGTCTCCTGCATTGGCAGGCGGGTTCCTTCCCAATCCTCTTGATCTTAGGGCTTATTGAGTAACTACCTATGTTATTGCCCCCTGCCCCAGCCGCTGGTTTCCCTGGTGACTGATGAGCTAACCTGATGTTAGTTATGTCAGTTCCCCCTGTAAATGGTAGTCTTCTTATTCCTCGAGTAGAGGAGATTTCTGCTGTGTCCTGCCTTTTGCCCACGGTTTCTCCAGGACTTTTTGCTTCCGATTTGCAAGATTAGCTATCCAACAAGTCATTGGTGTCTCTGTCACTGTCTCTAGGCATTTTCTTTGGTCTCCCGGCTGGACAGTTACAAGGCTTACAGGCCTGCAAGGTGCAGTCCAACACTAGTACAAAGAAGTCTAAAGTTATATACACATTATGATAGACTTCTCAGGTGGCTCAGTGGGTAAAGAATCCACATGCAATGCAGGTGATATGAGAGACCTGGGTTTGATCCCTGAGTTGGGAAGATCCCCTGGAGAAGGAAATGGCAACCCACTCCAGTATTCTTGCCTGGGAAATTCCATGGACAGAGGTGCCTGGTGGACTACAGTCCATGGAGTGACAAAAATTCGGACAGGACTGAAGCAACTGAGCATGCATACATGCATACACATTATGACACATCACTTCTCAATACTTAACATACATCACTTAAGAATACAGGTATTTATTTTCAGACCCACAATGTCATTATACCTGCTAAGAAAGCCATCTAGTCTAACTTAATGAAGAAAAATAAAATCAACTTAATGAAGAAGAAAAATAAAATCAACTTAATGTTTAAATCCCTCCCCATCTACAGCTTTAAAAAAAACCAATTACCTTTTTTTAAAATGGTTGTTACTTATTTTAACTTAGAATAGTTCCTCTCCCTTTTTTTTTTCTCCCATGATGTTGACCTTCTGAAGAACCTAGGCTAGTGATTGTACGAATGTCCCACATTCTAGATTTCTGTTTCCTCATGATGTTCAGTTTTTCCTCTGTCCTGGTAATCCTCTGCCCTGGCTTCACATCAGAAACACCTGTCTTGATTAATTGGCAGTACAAGGAAGGGGGATTCATTGGCCCACTCTGTTCTCATTGGAATTATTTAAATCAAATTTAAATCCTAGAAAAGAAAATACCGATGTCTGTGTTCCACTCTAAACCAATTAAATTAGAATCTCTGGAGTTGAAGCTCAGGTGACCCTGGTTTCAAAATTCTCTAGGTGATTCTGGTAAGTAGTCAGCACTAAGAACCGCTGCTCTTTCCTGTGAATCCTATATATTGAAGTTAGATTCAGGCTATTTTTGTTTGGAATACTTTGCACGCTGCAATCACCTTGGAAGTTTTAAAAAATACTGATACATGGGGGGTCCACCCCAGAGATTCTGATATAGTTGGTCTGGCGGCTTGGCCTAGGCTTTGGGAGTTTTGAAATCTGCGCAGGTGATTTTAATGCAGCCAGGAAGACGCACTGCTTTAGATTATTATTATTTTTTTTGTTTAATTTGCATCCTATCAGGAGGCACACAATGTCACACTATTCCATTATTCGTGATGCCAGTTTCAAATCACTGGATTAAGGTGGTCATACCAGACCTCTGCATCACCTCTTCATTACTAGTGCTCCTGTTCCCAGAGGTAAGCGGTCTCTGAGATGATACCTTGGTGCTGCTAACAAGTTTTAATCCAATGGTTTTAGCTTCCACTGGTGATTGTTACCTCTGTCAAGTATTATGTGGAGGATTGTATAAATGGTGATCTAATCTTGTCATTCTTTCCGTAACAGAGTATGGCTGAGTGCAGCCCTAAGTCTGCAGCCCTTGCTGCCGTGCCACTGTGCCACATCCAACTCTGGTTACCATTGGACCCGTGGGGGCCCTGCTCAGTGATTGGTTGACACTGCAGTGGGCCCCACCCACAAGCAACCAACTGTCAAAGAGAGACCTTTCAGTGGTCCTGCTCAGTGATTGGTTGACACTGCAGTGAGCCCCACCCACAAGCAACCAGCTGTCAAGAAGGGAGTGTTCATTGAGAGGAGTCAGCCAACAGTGGAGTGGTGGTCGTCAGGCAGAGAGTGAGGTAAGAGGTGGGTCTGTCTCTCCAGCTTACCTGGCCTCGGGCCAGCAGGTGCGCTGTGGGGGCCCAGGGAATAGGCTGGGGGCTGTGTCCTGCAGGGCTCCAGAGCCCTCGCTAGGGCCCCCCCTGGCCTTGGCCCAGGCCTTGAGGCGGTGGTGAACCTCTTTCCCATGCCCACCGCTGACCTAATGGCAGTGGCAGTCCGCCTAGGACGCAGTCCATGGGCCCCGGCCCCCACCGTTTGGGGAGCCTGAGGAACCTGAGGGCTGGTTGCGTCCTGGGCGCTTTGCTCCCTCAGTGATGGCAGTTGTGCAGGGTCTGGGGACCTGGCCCTGAGGGAGCCGCCAACTGAGATCTGCCTCCTCAGCCAGGACCTGGACCTCAGAAGGACCTTCGGGAACTTGGCCTTCTTGTCAGATAGGGAATAGCATTTGTTTGGTAGAGATTTACAGGAACATCCTTCCCTGACCCTGACCTGACCTCCAGAACAAAGGCTCTGATACCGAGAAGTTTGCAACATCTAACCACACCCCTCTATCACCTTTCCTAGAAAAGGGCTTTGCTGAAAGTTTTTGGGCCACCACCCATCTCCTGGCAGGGCTCTACAATATGCCTTTTTCTGTTCCAAACTCCGAAGTTTTGGTATGTTTAGCCTCACTGTGTGATGAGCACACGGACTTGAGTTTTGGTATCACTTCCACATTTATTTGACTTTCTTTTGTAGAGAAGATCTGTCCAGTTTATCCTCTCACCACCCCCTGGACACATGTATTTTTATTTACTAACCAGCTACAATCATTATCCTTTTTGATATTCAAATTATACTAAGTTTGGCCTGTGGGAGCCCCTGCAAGCTTTTTTTAAAAGTAAAAAAAATTAATTCAATTACATAGAGAAATATACAAAAGATTGAGTCTACCATTCAAAAATTTCCCAGACCAAACACCTGTGTAACCAGTTCCCAGATCAAGAAACAGAACAATGAAATTACCTCAGGAGCTTCCATCACACCCTCTTCCTATCTTTCCCCACAAGAGTAACAACTAAGAGTCTTACTTTTAAACTTGTTGATCAGTTTGCCTGTTTGGGAACTTTGTATAAATAGGATCATAGAACATGAAGTATTTTTATGTGTCTGGCTTGTTTGTTCATCATCATGTTCATGAGATTCATCTACGATGTGTGTAGTTGTAGTTCTTTTTCATCCCTCCTGCAATTTATTTATCCATTCTAATGTTGGTGGGCATTTAGGCTGATTCCGTCTTCTATTAAAACAGTACTGCTATGGACATTCTGATACTTGTCTTTGGGTGTTGAGTTTTGTTTGCTTTTTTTGTTTTTGGAAGCAGGGAACATATATATATATCTAACAGTGGAACTGCTTGTTCATAGAGTATGCTCAACTTCATTCAGTACTGCCGGACAGTGTTTTCTTTGGTTATAACCCCGTTGGTCTTGGTGTACTTTTACTTTCTGGCAGAATATGTCCTGGGCTCATTTTGTGTGTTCTCTGACCAAGCCCTGGAATCTGCCATCTCTCTGAGGAGCCCACATGCTTTTGAATAAGGAATAGTATTTAAAAAACCAAGGTCTGCATGCTAGTGGTGCTCACTGATACCGGGAAGTCATGGCTTTTAGTTCCCTTTAGTGAGCAAAGGTAGAAAATTCACTAAAAAAATAATCATGCATTTGAATTGACAATTCCAATTCAACATTGCAGGATTTTCTTCCTGTTAACTCTGTTTTTATTTTATATGTGCATCTCTTTTATGCTAAAAATCTTGGTTTCTAATAACATCAATAAGTTTTATTTGCTTTGTTCTACGTTTAAAACAGTTGCAAAATTGCAATACTAACATTACTATATTGTCAATATAACTGACAAATTAAAGGACGCTTACTCCTTGGAAGAAAAGTTATGACCAACCTAGATAGTATATTCAGAAGCAGAGACATTACTTTGCCGACTAAGGTCAGTCTAGTCAAGGCTATGGTTTTTCCTGTGGTCGTGTATGGATGTGAGTTGGACTCTGAAGAAGGCTGAGCACCGAAGNTTCTCTTGTTGCAGAGCACAGGCTCTAGACATGTAGTCTTCAGTAGTTGCAGCATGCAGGCTCAGTAGCTGTGGCACTCGGGCTTAGTTGGCTCTGCGGCATGTGTATTCTTCCCAGACCAGGGATCAAACCCATGTGCCCTGGATATGGGGATAAGAATTGGCAGGCAGATTCTTATCCACTGCTCCACCAGGGAAGTCTAAGACACTTGCATTTGTGTCCTCATTCTGCCACGTTTCAGGATTTCTAAAGCATTGAAGAGCAGATTCCAAAATACTCTGAGGGTTAGGAAAAACAATGCAAACAATTCCTTTTGGGTTTAAAGATTTTGTGATTCTTCACATCTTGATTTATTAATACCATCAATTAGACCTAATTAATCTGAGCTGAGATAAGGTGTAGCAGGCTGATCCTTAATGGGAAGATTAATGGGCTGCTGCTTCTAGTGCATCTGAGGAAGGGAAGGGAATGTTCATCCAGGAACCAGCTGCATGGTGAGGATGTCTTGGCTCCTGTTACTAGAAGACTGTACAGCCGAGGCTCAGCAGGCAGGATTGGAACAATAGCCAAGGAAATATTTGTGGGGACCCAGGGGCCTTTCAATGAGAGTGTCATCAGGACGTGCTTCCCAGATGGGCTATTATAAATGATTCATTTGGAAACTAATTAACAGGATGAGTGGGAAGTTTAGTTGGCTAGAAGATTCTTATTCTTAGTGAGGGAACTTTAAGGGTCTTAAATCGTTGATTACTAAGAGTCTCAACCCCCCGCCCCCACAGGTCTTACATGCCTGAAGGCCACAAAGGGCATTAGAGACTCCCCCACCCCCACTGCCAATGCTTACTGTGCTTCAGAAACTCTATGGAGCTTTGAACTGGGAGGAATCATGAGTTCTCACATGGGATGGCCCTGGAGGCCCTCACACTTTTAGGTCTACTTTGGGCTGTGTCTGTTGCTGGGAGCCCCCAGTAGAGTACAACCAGCTTTGTTTTAAAGACTAGGTTTGAATAATGTACAGCTTCCCCTTGGTGTCTATAATGAGAGAAGCTTGTTGAGAAAAACTGCTAGAAGAATCTTTCTGGGCTGGTGGTCAGATTGACATAGGAGGGCTTCTTAGTAGTCCAGTTGCTGTAAGAAATTGAATGGACAGATCCAAGAACTTCTGGGTATCGTCTAAAATTAAATCAGTGGAAAGATTACGGTGGGAAGACTTTAGTTTGGCCTTCTTACTTTCTGGTTGAGATATGGATTAATAGAGTCTTGATTAATATACGAAATTAGCAATGTTGGAGATTATGGATTTTAGTTCAAAGATTTTTTTCCCCCTATACTGGGACTGAAGTACCTCAGATTAAAAATTATAAAATTCCCAGAGGTCACCTGAACTGGGTTAATTGCTTGTGGGGTTAATTTTAACTTCTAGAGCCTTTGAATTGCTAGAGGCAGTAGCTTTAAATGTGAGGGCCATCAGCTTTCCTTAGAGAACTACCTTTTAGTCGAAGGTGATTTTTTGGGGCTAGATTAAGGGAATTTTGGTTGAGGGGGGAGGGAAAGAGAAATGTGAGGGGGTGGTTAGTACCTTTTCACTGGGAGAACCTCTGGAGTTGGGCTTGCTAGATCCCACACGAGATGGGATCAACGAGATGTGAGGTTGATCTACAAAAAAGAGGAAAACTGCAGTTATCTAGGAAATGGCAACCCACTCCAGTACTCTTGCCTGGAAAATCCCATGGATGGAGGAGCCTGATAGCCTACAGTCCATGGGGCTGCAAAGAGTCGGACGCGACTGAGCAGCTTCACTCACTCATAGGTTATATGCAGATCACTCCCCAGGCATTTTAAAACCCCAATATAAGTAAAGTTTTCCAGGCATCTGTTATAAGGACAAACTGTGGTCCTGGCAAACTGAAGCCTGTTCCCATATGGTAGAATTTGAAGGGAGACCTTGTTCTGTGGTTAAAGGAACTTTTCTTGTTCAAGTGGGATCATCCGCTGGATTCGAATCTGGGCTCCTTGCAGGTCAGCCCTTATTCTGGGCCTAATATTGTTGGCCAGTGTAACAATTGAGAATGGAAAACTTCTTGCCACATCAGTAAACAAAGGATGTTACCATCTTAGTAATTACAGACGCCACAGATGGTGAGCTGGTAACTCAGGAAGGAAAGAATACCTGCCATCTAGCAGCCATCAGACTCCAGCCACTCCCTGAGGTGAGCCCTGAGGAAGCTCAGGATGTGAAATGAAAGTCGCTCAGTAGTGTCTGACTCTGCGGCCCGTGGACTAAACAGTCCATGGAATTCTCCAGGTCAGAACCCTGGAGTGGGTAATCTTTCTCTTCTCCAGGGGCTCTTCCCAACCCAGGGATGGAACCCAGGGATGGAACCCAGGTCTCCCGCATTGTAGGTGGATTCTTTACCAACTGAACGATCAGGAAAAGCCCTGAGGAAGCTCAGGATGTGAAAACACAGGATATTGGGCCCAGATAGCTGAGGTGCATATCAAAGGAGTGATTTCAGTAAGCGTAGATTCTTGCATCTTCCCATTCATAGAAAAGCAATAAATTCCTTAACTTGGGATTCCTGGTTTTCTTTAATTAATAATTGTTTGATGTTCAGACTACCTGTCCTTTGTTGCAAAACTTCTCTGTAACCTGGCTCCTCCCCTCACCTCCTTGGAGAAGTTCTCTCAGGGTTACTTGAGATGCTGTCTCCTGGGCATGAAGTCCTAGAAAATTCCTACCAAATAAAATATAACTCACAGTTTTTAGGTTGTGAATATTTTTTAAGTCCACACAATGACCTAGAATTCTTGGGTCCTTCAACTCACATACCATCGTCCACTGCTCAGGTATCAACGGTTATTAAATTTCAGGATTCTCAAAGTTGGGATGCTCTGAGGAGTGGTTGGGGCCCAGGATTCTGTAACTTAAAGCAAATCTCTCAGTAGCCTTTAAAGTAAGAGTTTGAGTGGACAGGAAGGAAACCCCACTTTCAGGCTCCATAGCCTCATAGCTTCTTTCTGAGCTTTCAGGTCTGAGATACAAGAGGAGCCTTTTGAAGCAAATCTCTTATGATACGTTTATCTGTGTGAAATCTCCATTTAAAACCCTTTTAGTCATGGATGTGAAGCAAAGCTGGAAAGGGTGAAGCTTTTCAGAACCTGAAAAACAAGTTGTGTTAAAGCGAGTGAAGCCCTGCCATCTCCCTAACTCGACCCTCAATCTGTGAGTACGCGATTTCTTTTTCCTGCCACCTCCCGTTTCCAGCCATTTGGCTTGGCAGTATCATTTGTTGTGGTGGTGCAGTTGGGTCAAGTGAGACTAAGAAGGGGCAGTTTCTGAAGCTCTGTGTTTGCGCACTCTGAGATTTTGGATGCCTTTGGCTGAGGACGGAGTTGGCCCTGGAGGATCAACTGTGTGGAGCCACCTGCTGCTCTCTGCTGCCCTCTTGGTGGAATATTGTCACAAGTCTCTCCAGGCCATCTGTTTGAGGACAGGATTAGTTATTTGGTAGTTTGTTACACCCCAGTTGCACTCATTTCACATGTTAGCAGGAGAAGGCGATGGCACCCCACTTCAGTACTCTTGCCTGGAAAATCCCATGGACGGAGGAGCCTGGTAGGCTGCAGTCCATGGGGTCGCTGAGTCAGGCACGACTGAGCAACTTCACTTTCACTTTTCACTTTCATGCATCGGAGAAGGAAATGGCAACCCACTCCAGTGTTCTTGCCTGGAGAATCTCAGGGATGGGGGAGCCTGGTGGGCTGCCATCTATGGGGTCGCACAGAGTTGGACACGATTGAAGTGACTTAGCAGCAGCAGCACACGTTAGCAAAGTAATTCCCAGAATTCTCCAAGCCAGGCTTCAACAGTATGTGAACCTAGAACTTCCAAATGTTCAAGCTGAATTTAGAAAAGGCAGAGGAACCAGAAATCAAATTGCCAACATCAGTTGGATCCTAGAACAAGCAAGATAATTCCAGAAAAACATCTGCTTCATTGACTATGCTAAAGCCTTTGACTGTGTGGATCACAACTGTGGAAAATTCTTCAAGAGATGGGAATACCAGAATACCTTAACTACCTCCTGAGAAACCTGTATGCAGGTCAAGAATTAACAGTTAGAACCAGACATGGAACAACAAACTGGTTCCAAGTTGGGAAAGGAGTACATTAAGGCTGTATATTGTCACTCTGTTTATATAACTTACATGCAGAGTACATCATGAAATGCCAGACTGAATGAAACACAAACTGGAATCAAGATTGCAGGGAGAAATAAGCAGATGACAACACCCTTATGGCAGAAAGTGAAGAGGAACTAAAGAGTCTCTTGATGAAGGTGAAAGAGAAGAGTGAAAAAGCTGGCTTAAAATCCAACATTCAAAAAACGAAGGTCATGGCATCTGGTTCCATCACTTCATGGCAAAGTGAAGCCACGAATTGATACTTTTGAACTGTGGTATTGGAGAAGACTCTTGAGAGTCCCTTGGACTGCAAGGAGATCCAACCAGTCTATCCTGAAGGAAATCAGTCCTGAATATTCATTGGAAGGACTGATGCTGAAGCTGAAACTCCAATACTTTGGCCACCTAATATGAAAAACTGACTCACTAGAAAAGACCCTGATGCTGGGAAAGATTGAAGGCAGGAGGAGAAGGGTATGACAGAGGATGAGATGGTTGGGTGGGATCACTGACTTGATGGACATGAGTTTGAGTAAACTCTGGGAGTTGGTGATGGACAGGGAGGCCTGGCATGCTACAGTCCATGGGATTGCAGAGTCAGACATGACTGAGCAACCAAATTGACTGATTTTCATTCAGATAATGATAATCTAGCCATTCGAGATACATGACTTTATAACATGGTAGTTTTCATGTTAGTCAAATGTGAAACTTTCATTTATTTTTAAGGTTCAGTAATATTTCATTGTATACCACATCTTTCAAGTGCAGATGTTCTATGGGAAACCGTAGACACAGTCTCAGGCCCAGTGGGGTCACAGAAGGTGGTGTAGAAAAATAGTCTGTCCTGGTCACTGAGATGCCAGGAGTTGAAGTGCAGCTACTTTTGGCAAATCACAGGTGTCTACACAAAAGCAAAACCTGCTCTGCTTCCAGTGTGTCTATACTTTTCACCTACCACAGTAAAAACAAAAATATAAACAACAACCTTTGCACCCTGAGATAAATCAGAGCCACCCTGACTGGTCCGATTTCCCAACTAATACAATGTTGAATATTTCCAACAATCCTAGACTCTCCCCAAATAGTTTTATCTCCAATTTTTGCTTTGTTGTTGGCTGGAGATTGTCAGGAGCATTGTGAATAGAGCTGTCTTGTGAGCAAGTTGTTGCTTTCTTATCTTGAAGGGATAATGTAAACTTCATAATCTTGGTAATACTGTGTATTTTTTGGTTTAAGTCCTTCTTATGTTTTTTATTTGATGAACCAGTCCTTCTAAAGTCTGATTCCCTTGCTCTCTTTGAAAGTGCATTTTTCTTTCCTTTTCTAAATTCTTCTTTCTCTGGGTATTCCTTTGACACCTGCCATGTCTGGATCAGCTAAAATGCAAAAGCGGAAAGATATTCTATATTGATTTATGTTATTAGGTTACAATCAAAAATATTGATTTTGAAGTACTTTTAGACTTAGGAGAGGTGGCAAAAATAGTATGATGAGTTCCTGTGTATTCTATATTCAGCTTCCCCCTAATGATAACATTTTACATAAACTACAATTCATTATCAAACCAGGAAACTTATATTGGTATTAACTCAATTACAGACTTTATTTAGATTTTACCAGTTTTTATATGCACTCTTTTTTTTTTNCATCCAACCATCTCTGCCTCTGTCATCCCCTTCTCCTGGCCAGCATCAGGGTCTTTTTTAGTGAGTCAGTTCTTTGCATTAGGTGGCCAAAGTATTGGAGCTTCAGCATCAGTCCTTCCAATGAATATTCAGGACTGATTTCCTTTAGGATAGACTAGTTGGATCTCCTTGCAGTCCAAGGGACTCTCAAGAGTCTTCTCCAACACCACAGTTCAAAAGCATCAATTCTTCAGTGCTCATCTTTCTTTATAGTCCAACTCTCACATTCATATATGACTACTGGGAAAACCATAGCTTTGTAATACAAAAACATATACTAAATAGATACCCACAGGTACCTGACAGTTCTGGGGCAGACCGTAAAAGTCCAAAATGTGGCTGGTGTCCCAGTTCCTAGAAATCCCCACATCTTTCCCCAAGCAGTTGAAGTAATCCTTCTACTCATTTGTTGTTTAGTCACTAAGTTTCTATCTGACTCTTTGTGACCCCATGGACTGTAGCTTGCCAGGCTCCTCTCTCCATGGGATTTCCCAGGCAAGACAACTGGAGTGGGTTGCTATTTCCTTCTTTGGGGGATCTTCCCAACCCAGTGACTGAAACCCCGTCTCCTGCATTGACAGTTTGTATGGTTGTGAGAGTTAGACCATAAAGAAGGCAGTGCTGAAGAACTGATGCTTTTGAATTGTGGTGCTGGAGAAGACTCTTGAGAATCTCTTGGACTGCAAAGAGATCAAACCAGTCAATCCTAAGGGAAATCAACCATGAATATTAATCGGAGGGATTGATGCTGAAGCTGAAGTTCCAACACTTTGGCTATCTGATGCGAAGAACTAACTTATTATTGAAAAGACCCTGATGCTGGGAAAGACCCTGGTAAAGATCCTGGAAAGACTCATTGGTAAAGATCCTGATGCTGGGAAAGGCAAAAGGAGAAGGGGGCAGAGGATGAGATGGGTAGATAGCATCACTGAATTTGAGCAAACTCCGGGAGATAGCGAAGGATAGGGGAGCCTGGCGTGCTACAGTCCATGGGGTCACAAAGAATCAGACATGACTTAGCGACTGAACAACAACTGCATTGGCAGGTGGATTCTTACCACTGAGCCACTGGGGAAGCCCTCCCAGTCGTTAGCTTATGAAATTATCCAGCCCATAAAATCTAACTGTCCCATATTTCCAGGCAGCTCTCACCTTCTGAAATGGGCCGCACTCTGCCTATGGAACATACAGCTTGCTCTTGAATCCTTCCTTGCCTGAAGCCAGGAACCCTCACTCTGGTCTGTCCCAGGAACTCATCCAAGACCTGGGATGTGACCATCCTCTCCCATTTTCCCGCAACCTCTTTACAAAGGATGTTGATAAATATACTTCTTACCTATCACTTTGCCTCTTGCTGAATTCCTTCTGCGCTGAGGCATAAAGAACCTGAGCTTCAGTATGTTTGGAGGCAAGTTGTGTGGTTTCTGTTGGAAGAGTGTAGTTTCGAGTTTCATCCAAGGTGTGTGATTTTAAAAGGAATACATAAAGACATCTATATTAAAAAATATGGATGGGTATTTATGCCATGTTTTACATTTGTACATATTAGTATAGTTTGTTATATAGGATCAGAGATTAAAAAAAAGAAGGTGGCTTAAGCACATGTAGAAAGTCCACTCTCTCATAAACATCTGAGCTAGTCAGTTGTCCAGTACTGTAACATCATCATCTGGAGACCCATTTTCCTACTAATTTGCTCCCCTTGCCTTCTCCTAGATTGGTGCTTCTCAAAATTTAATGTAAATATGAATCACCTGGGGATATATATATATTATTATTATTATTTTTCTTTCACTGCGCTGCTTGGCTTGAAGTTTCTTAGTTCCCCAACCAGAGATAGAACCTGGGCCCTTGGCAGTGAGAGCACAGAGTCCTAATCATTGAACCACCAGGGAATTCCCTGGAGATCTTATTTGAGGAATCAACCTCAGTAGGTCTGGTTCAGGCTGATTGTGCACTTCCACAAACTCCCAGGCTATGCTGATGTTGCTGGTCACCCAGAGCACATGTGAACAGTTAGGTCCAGGAATATTGCCTTCATTCACATAGCTGAAGCTAGTTGTCACCATTTCTTTGGATTTCCAGCATGTGGGAAGGAGTAGAGAGGAAGTAAAGGGGCAAGTAGCTTCCTTATGAGAACATGACCCAGAAGGTATAGACGTTCTTTCCATGTACTTCTCACTGGCCAGAATATAGTCATTTGATCCCTCAGTTGCAAGAGAGGCTGGAAAATGTAGGCTTGAGGTAAAATTTGAAGAATTCTATTAACTAAGAGGAAGACGGCGAGAACAAATATAAGGGAATTATAAACAGTGTCTGCCATGAAATTTAAAGAGAATTTAAGTCAAGACAGGATCTGTGAGAATATTTTTCCTTTTATGCTACTTATATGTGAGAAACACTAGTCTGAAGTATAATCTAAAGTATATACTTCCTTAGCACTCATGCAAGACTTTTTCATAATCTGTCCCTTTTCAGTGATCACACAGTTTGTGCCAGTTCTTTTGAATGATTTGCTTTTGCCTGAAGAAACATATTCTCATAC
The DNA here is from genome assembly GCA_006410875.1 of Neotragus pygmaeus. Classification (NCBI taxonomy): domain Eukaryota; kingdom Metazoa; phylum Chordata; class Mammalia; order Artiodactyla; family Bovidae; genus Neotragus; species Neotragus pygmaeus. The sequence goes on along the minus strand of SJYV01031953.1, from coordinate 428,575 downwards.
CCCTGTGTCTTGGCACATGGTATTTCCTTTGTCCTTCCACATCATCCATCTGTATCCTAATTTAGGCTCGTTGGCAAAGCTGTATTGCTGAACAAGAGAAGCTCAGGCAGCGGTTTTGAGAATTTTTTCTTTTTTAAGAATCTTTTATTCCTTTTATGTACAGAAAGCTCAGTGGTGTGTACTCAGCCCAGTTCGGTGGCCAGCTCTTTGGCCTTCGCCTTTTCCAGCTTGGTGATGGGGACCACTGACTTTGGCCCCAAGACACTGCCTCCCCACTGATGGTGGATCTCATCATATCTGTTGTTGTAATTGGTCCTGATGGCTTCCACCAGCTTAGCCAGGGCACTCTTGTCCTCCGAGTTGACTTGTGTGAAGGCCACAGTGGTGCAGGTCTTCCTGTGGATCAGGTGCCCCAGCCGGGCCTTCCCCTTGATGATGCAGTAGGGAATCCCCATCTTCCAGCACAGGAAGACCATGTCATGAGCAATTACCTCCAGCTGAGCATTCTTGTTCTCCACCAAGGTGGTGACAGTGTTGACCCCTGCTCAAAGGACAGGTGGCCTCTTGGTGGGCAGTTTGCCGGCAGTTTTCTTCTCCTCTTGGGCCAGCAACCTCTGCTTTGTCCCTTGCTTCATCTCTGGATTGTACTTGTGGGCCAGCTTAAGTAGTTGAGTAGCTGTTTCAGTCCAAGGCCTGGGTGAATTGGTTAATTGCAGGAGACACTTTCAGCCACTTATAGAGAATAGCCCTTTGCTGCTGCAGCTGGATGTAGTGGGGCCATTTGACAAAGCAGGTGAGGTCCCTTTTGGGTTGGATAACCTGTCCAATGCCAAAATTCTTGGGTCTTTTCTCGAAAAGGAGGTTGACCACCTTCTTGGCCTCCTGCTTCACCACAGCAGGGGCCAAGGCCACCTTCTTCCCCTTGGCCTTCTTTCCCGTCAGCATCTTGAAGGGCTGGCAGAGAGAGAGAGATAATTTTTTTTTTTTAAAAGAGACACCCTCTTCAAGAGAGAATGGATAGATAAGCAGAGATGATTATTTGTTTGAAACCTCTCAAACCTTCTGTTATACTGATGAGAGCTATGAGCTCACCTTCACACTTGAAGAAGGCATGGCTTCAGGTTCTAGACACTATCTATCCTCCAGCCCCCTGCAACATGAGGGGAAGGCCCACAGAGTTAAAGTGAGTTTTTGTGATACAGAGATTCTATGACAAACCTAGGAGTGAAATGGCTTGGATTCTATTGGACAATGTTATTGTCTCATTGGGAAGCCTTCAGATACTCAATGTAATTAACTCCCTTACAGAATACTAGTTTATTTTTTTAAACTTAGGCTGGAATATGTATCAGGCTAAGATTTTCTTTCATTTGAGAATATTTTACAGTTGCGTACTGGTCATCAGAATTGAGTGTGTGCATGTATTCTAGAAGAAATATAAAATTCCTTTAGTTTTTTTTGTTTGTTTGTTTGTTTATATTTTTAGTTAGAATAGAATTCTCAAGAAAATTTTCCTAGATGCAACTGTACTTCATGATATTTCTTTGAGGAAACAACAAATCAACAAAAACTTCCCATAAAATTTAAAGAACTCACTGCATTAAAAAATATTTTTATTTGGCTGTACTGGGTCTTAGTTGCAGCCTGTGGGATCTTTAGTTGCTAGTTGAAGCATGTGGGGTCTTAGTTCCCTCACGAGGATAGAACCTGTGTCCCCTGCAGTGGAAGCACAGAGTCCTAACCACTGGATTGCCAAGGAAGTCTCTTATTTCTATTTTTACGTATTTTATCCTTGTTCTATCAGGAGCTCATCATTGTTCTTTTTTTTTTTTTTATGATAATATACTTGCTCTTTTATGTACTTTTTTCCAATGGCCTCATTGATTCATTTACCAAGTAGACCTACTGGTTGAATTAAAAATGTAATATCATACATGAATGAAAATGTAATATCTTAAAATACTCTGGGCTTCCCTGGTGGTTCAGATGGTAAAGAATCTGCCTGCAATGTGGGAGACCCAGGTTCTATCCCTGGGTTGGGAAGATCCCCTGGAGAAGGGAATAGCAACCCATTCCAGTATTCTTGCCTGGAAAAATCCCATGGACAGAAGAGCCCGGTGGGCTACAGTCCAAGGGGTTGTAAAGAGTTGGACATGACTGAAGCAACTTAGCATGATATATCAAGAGGATAGCCCCTGGCATCCAGGAGCTACTGATTTAAAGGCAGACAAAAATAATGGCAATAAAAAAGTGATGTTCAAACTGGGCTACAGGAAATGCTTTTGCTACCCGGTCCTTATTCTATTCCAGTGTTTGTCCTCTTCATTCCATGTCTTCAGATTGCCCCTTTGGCATCTTTCAGCAGAGTTGTACATCACACTGTGGACTCTCTGGTGGTAGTACTGGACCAGTAGTGTCTCCCTGGTCTTCCATGTGGAGAATGATGGATAGGAATGGGAGCTGAGGTGTTTTCCTATACGTTGTCTCTGGGGTAGTGCAAAAGAGAGAAAGCTATAAGATTTTGGCCTCTCTTGGCCTCAGTTTTTCATCTGTAAAATGGGGGTGATAATACTTGCCCTATAAAATGATGTCATGATTATATGGAAAAAAATAAAGGAAGGGTGCAAATGCTTATAGCAGTGCCAGGCATGAAGTAGCTGCAGTTGGTTTTTTGCTCCTCTTTGTTAGCCTCTCTAGCACACTCAGAACAGTGTGTTTCTCCCTGGAAAAAGGCTATGTTAGTTGTTAAGCTGCTCCAGTGACCCAGTCAATAGACTAAGAATTATGGTCCCCGGAGTCAATCGACCTATTGTTATTAAATTGCCTTGGCTCTGCCAGTTTCTGGAGTTGTCATTTTGCACTGTAATTGATTTGCAGTTTTCTTCCTACCCTTCTCTTGCAGATGTAGGCACTAGATGGCACCATTTTACCAAGTATCAATGGCTTTCACAAATGGCATAACTTGTTCTTCCACTTGTCCAGTGCTTAAAAAAAAAAAAAAAAAAAAAGACAGTTCTTACAGTCTGCTTCAGCATAGCCACATATTCCAGGACATCAAAGAAATCCTTCACAATTCTGTATTTCCTTCATTTATAATAGGGAATCTGTGGTGCTTAGAAATCACCCAGAAGTTCACATATTTGATTTGGTTTAGGGGACAGAGAAAATTTGCAGTAGATTAAAAGGGAAACGATAAATTTGATTGGAATGGGAAAATGAAATGTTTGAGGAGGGGGTCACATAACCATGGATTACTTTGTATAAAGAATGGATAATTCGTCTCATGGTAGACTCTTAACAGTGAAGTGCTTCTGGGGAAAAGGCTAATAAGCAACTGTTACTCTCCAAGAATAGAACAAGGAGAAATGGGCTTCATGACCACAGGAGAGAGAAGTTAATTACAAGAAAGGATTTTTGGAACCAAGAATATGTCACATCAGAATGAAGAAAATCGTCACAGCTTGCTTTATTAATGTGAAAAATAAATTGGTCATGGTCTCAACATGATTATTTTGGGGATTATTTGCAGTCCTACTAGAAGACAGAGGAATGTTTTATCCTTTATTATGGTGATTATTTGAAACCGGACATGTGTAGGCTAGGGTGATGCTCATTGCAGTCTATTGGCACAGACTAGGATTGGATATGACTTAACAGGAGATCAGTGATTTCAAAAGTGTCCCATTTTTATATGTATGTTATACACACACACATGCTAGCATTTTTTCCTTGGTTTCTAAAATATGTAAGAGCTGAATGAGAGGGAAGGCAATGATCATAGGAAAAAAGAATCAGATGTCTTCGTTGACACTCATTAAAATTTTTTTTTATTTTTTATAAACTTTTAATCTTATATTGGGGTGTAGCTGATTAACAATGTTGTGATAGTTTCAGGTGGACAGCAAAGGGATCAGCCATACATATACATGTATCTATTCTCCCCCAAAATTCCCCTCACATCCTGGCTGCCATGTCACATTGAGCAGAGTTCCCTGTGCTATACAGTATTGACACTTATTTTGAAACTCTCATTTGTTACTTATCATATGATTGTTCAGACTGTGTGTTTTTTGTTTGTTGTTAGTCCTTATTTACACTTGTAATAGCTGATTGATCAATATGAATACATGTTCATGATTGCACACCAAGTCCACATGAGGGCACCAATTTTTATTTTATTAACTTTCTGCAGTGATTTGTCCAACAGTCCATCTAGAGAGTCACCATGAGTGGATCTCCTTTTTTCCTCTCCTGCCCCACAAAATTGGTAGTTTCACCCTGGAGAAATAGCACTTGACTTTTCACGTCCTTCAGATTCCTTAGGGCAAATAAAATATAAGATAATAAAACTCTCCATTGCTGATAGTGACTGGCCCTCATTGCTTAGCTTAATTATATTATGCTAGCAATACTTTATTTTTTCAAAGATTATTTAGCAGGAAGGGCTGAGGTGGAGATATAGAGAAAGTGTTAGTGATGGAAGATTAGGATGAGGTAAAAAAAAAAATCCAGTCCAGCAGTTTTTTCCCTTGCTGATTATAGATGTAATACATTTTCATTGTAGAAAATTTGGAAAAAACACAGCCTAATGTAAAAAAGAAAGCAAAATCATTCTATTTTCTACTACTTATAGATGACAAAAATTAGTATCTTGAAATATTTCCTTCCATGTAACTACATGAATTTGGAAAAACTGAGCCAACTCTTTGTAGAAAGCTGGTCTAGAAGATCACTGAAGGGTTGAAAGGTGAATTAAAAAAAAAATTATAGGAGTATAGTTGGTTTATAATGTGTTAGTTTCAGGTGTACAGCAAAGTGATTTTTTAATGCATATACATATATTCATTCTTTTTAAGGTTCTTTTCTCATATAGGTTATCACAGAATATTGAGTAGAGTTACCTGTGCTATGCAGTCCTTGTTAGTTATCTATCTTATATATAGTAGTATGTGTATATTAATCCAACCTCCTGATTTATGCCTCCCCCACGGTTTCTCCTTTGGTAACCATAAGTCTGTTTTCAATATCTGTAAGTACCTCTGTTTTATGAAGAAGCTCATTTGTATTATTTTTTAAAATTAGATTCCACGTATGGGTGATAGCATATGATACTTGCTTTTCTCTAGCTTGATAATCTCTGGGTCCATTTATGTTGCTGCAAATGGCATTGGATCAGTCTTTTTCATGCCTGAGTAATACTCCATTGTACATGTATTTATGTGTGTGTTCCACATCTTTCTTTTAAATTTTATTTAATTAAAAATTTTTTGACCATGCCGTGTGAGTTATGGAATCTTTGTTCCCTGACCAGAGGCTGAGCATATAATAATGCTAATACTGGTATATTAACCTGGGATTGGGTTTTGAGACTGATGGCCTGGGAGTGTATAGATTATAGAGTTAGATAAGGCAAGAGTTTGCTACAATGAATATACTTGCCTGTGGTTCAGGATTTAATGTCCTGGCAAGGGCTCTTGAAGCCAGTCTCCGTAGGGTACTGGATGGCCCCTGAAAGCTTGGAAAGAATGATGGCCACCACACTGCAGGAGATAGAAAGGCCAGAACTACTTCGGCATAGTATCAAGCAAGGGATCAAAGTCAGAGCAGTGAGCATATGTGCCAGTTATCAGCTTATTATCTCTTAGCTCCAAATCCACTTTTTTTTTTTNGGGGAAGACAAAAGTAATCAGAGAGTGATTAAGGTACTTGAATTACCTCTTCCTAAATAGATTTGGCTATTCCATTTATTGCATTTCCTTTGGCTGTTCTATGCACATAAGTATAAATAATTCAGGTAATTTTCAGATCATCTTATTATGCTGCATTGGAACCTTGTATATGTGCTTAATCAACAAATCACCCAAGGAATTAAAAATGTATAAGTGTGTTATCTCATTTAAGGACTCTAAAATTGCCATAATATAGACAGTTAATGGAGATAACAAAGCATAATGGATTAATGAGAGAACAATTATTTGCCCAAATGGAAACTTGCTCAATTGATTTCTAAAATCAAAGTGTTTTAATCCTCTGCCAGTAATCCTTTCCACTAATAATCGGTGAAGAGCAAAGGTTTCCTTAGGCATATAAGAGAGGAACATTTGCAATTGCATCATTATTTATATTTAATTTTAAATGCAAAATATTTGCATGTTTAAATTATGTCTTTCTATTGATTTTAATATTTTAAATTATTTGCTGAGCCAGGTTCCCTAATGTGAAATTTTTAAAATTGTGTGAAATATATTTGTAAAATATAACAACCCTTTCATTTGCTAATAACTATAATCAAGACAGGCATTCTTGAGAATGCAGGTTTAAATGTCTTAATGGACTTCTATTCATTCTCTCTTGCTATGTGGGTGGTTTATAGTCATGTGGCCTATGTAACNTAACAACCCTTTCATTTGCTAATAACTATAATCAAGACAGGCATTCTTGAGAATGCAGGTTTAAATGTTTTAATGGACTTCTATTCATTCTCTCTTGCTATGTGGGTGGTTTATAGTCATGTGGCCTATGTAACAGAAGAAAACAAGCAGAATTTTTTACTACTGGTCTAGAAAATGAGGGACATAGCAAACACAAATACACAGATATTTACTAAGTGTATTCAGGATTCACTAACATTTTTCAATTATAAAAATATTCTAGTATCAGATCAAATCTAAAGTGATGCTCAAAAAAAAGAAAAGGTACATCTAAGATGGGTGATACACTTGTAAAAGGTTTTTTCTTTTTTAAGTGTAGCTTTTTCATTTAAAGACTCAACATTTCTAAGAACTTATATGTCCATTTTACCCAACATTGTAAAAACTGGACCAAAGATTCAATATCTTTTGAGCTTCAGTAAGAAAAATTCTTGCTCCGTACAGAAAGATCAAGCATGCCATTCTTGTGGACAAAGTTATTGGTCCCATCAATATGTTCTGTGTCTTCCAAGTAGCTGTAGTTTATGCAGGAGTCTGTGAGGCTTCGAGGCAGGTTTGCACATGCCAGGGGTTCGTGTGGCATCTCAGGGATGGGCACCTGGTTGCAGAGCTTCCGCATATGCTCGCTGAAAAAGTCTGCATAGCCGACGTTGAACGATGCCAACGTGGTATTGAAGGTTGCAACTGTAATAGTGGAGATCTGAGAGCGCACTAGAAAAAGGAAAGCAATGTCTTACTTGCCCCATATGAGCCTACAAGATCATGTTAGACACTTAACCTGCTATTTAAATCATGACCACAACCACAGCTATGGCATATATTTGATGGAGAGTCTCAAGGCTATTGTCAACTCCCATGGTGTTAAGTCATGTATAATAATAGCTGGCAAATAATGAAGGCTACGGAAAATGTAAATTCTTAACTGGCTTTCTTAAGACCCAGGATAGAATTTTTTGTCTAACTGGTGCTTTTTACACAGTTAGATGATAGACCTGTTGGTTAATTACACCCTGTTGTGCTCAGTTGCTTCAGTTGTGTCCGAATCTTTGCGACCCCATGAATTGGGGCCCACCAGGCTCCTCTGTCCACGGGATTATCCAAGCAAGAATATTGGAGTGGGTTGCCATTTTCTTCTCCAATAGTTAAACTAATTTGGTTGAAATATTTCCCCACAAGTTTGTAGCTGTGAAAATATTTGTTTTTATTTAATATATTTAGGCAACAGAAAACAAGAAAGATTTTTTTTCTCTTCTGCTTAAGAATTATGGAACATAAATTTGTGGTGGTAACTAACTAATGTCATCAAATACTTGAAGTACAGTCCAGAGAAAAGAGGGACTAAATTTATACTCATAGGTTAAGAAGAGCACAGATTAAGAACCCATCTTGGATTTCATCCAGAGGCACACATTTGCTCCACATAAAGCACAGAATAGCAGCTGTCTGGAAGGGGAATCAGTGACCTTAGAAGGTAGGGACTTTCTCCCCTGAAGATGGACAAGCCCTTCAGAGGGATGTGACAGATGTCCTAGAAGTCTCCTGCAGGTCAATGCTCTTGTGAAAACAAATATAGAATGAATGGGTTGCCCTTGTTTTCCCTCTGAGAGGTACGGTGTTCACAATGTGCTATCCCATAGCTGTTGCTACTAAGGAAATTTTAAGAATGGCTCACAAATAATCCAGCCATAAAATACAGAAATGCAAGTTTTCAAAAAGCACATGGAGCCAGATTACAATGAAAATGGAACATGGAGAAAAAACAGGAAACAGGAAAAGAAACCTGAAGTCCCACCTGCAGGGGCCGCCTCCGACCCACCTTCCTTGACGATGTTTTCCCCGTGGCTGTTGGAGTGGTCTGGCAGGTCACTCACCAGCGTGTGATGAGAGTGGGAGTGCCTGGCGCTCAGGCTCTCCATCTCGGTGGCCGCGTCAGAACTGCCCCGCCGGGTAAATTTCCCTGAGAAGGACAAGAACCACAAGAAGGTTAGCAAATCTGAAAGATGTTCTGCCAAGATTTTGTCTGTCCAAAGGACGGCAGTGACAGTCAGGGGATATTAGGAAGTCTGCAAGGCACAGCTGACTAGCAGGAATTAAATCTCCCTTGGGAACATTCAGGGTTGAGATGATTGATGAAGCTGCCTGGGAGAAGGTCAGCCCCAATCTAAGCCAAATGTCAGAAACCATCTGTTAGGCCCCTGCTAGTTGTCATCTCTTGATTTTAAGCTGGTCTTCTTAATATGACATCCAGAAAGGAAAAAAAAAAAAGCTCCCTTTTCTTTTCTTTATATCTTCTTTTTTTAATATCTGAGTGAAAGAAAAGTCTGTCTTTGGATTCACAAAGTTAATGCACAGATCCCTCTAAGGCCATGTTTCCATGTCTAGAATGATATACTGCTGTGAACAGACTTGCAGTTGCCAAGAGGAAGGCAGGGTGGGGAGGAAAGTAATGGGAGTTTGGGATTATCAGAGGTAAACTATTATATACAGGATGAATAAACAACAAGGTCATACTGGATAGTATAGGGAACTCTATTCGATATCTGGTGAAAAGAATATAAAATATTAAAAGAATATGAAAAAATATATATATAAATACATATAACTGAGTCACTTTGCTATAGAGAAGAAATTAGCATGATATTATATATAAATTGTACTTTAATAAAGTTTAAAGAATCACTGTATAGAATGATCAGAAATAGGGCTGTCTAATTATACAGGATTCTTGTATAATTCAATTATTTCCATTTCTTTGTCTATGAAGACACAGCATTATTTGGGTCCTGGGGAGGCTGTTTCTGGGCCCAGATTTCTCGACTAAACTGTCGAAAAAAGTACAGATTCCCCTGGGAGCCCTAGATCCAGATTTCTAAACAGGTCAAAGAAGCTCTGCCCTACTTTCAAGGTCCTTATGGTCACCTAAAATGGTGGTTTGCCAGCCTCCTTTTTCCATGCCTCGTCTGTCTTCTCCAAGCCCAGAGAAACTTCCGAAGGAGAATGTGCTACGAGTTGGGGACACATCTAGGTGATCCTCGTGCAGAAGGAATGGCACTCCCATTCTTCGAGGCCGCCTCTTCCCTGTGTGGTGGAATGGGATGGAACCTTTCCTCTCTCTGTCTTCTTTGCGGCTCTTGAACTACAGGGATAAGAGATGAAGGTAAGGCACGGGACAAAGGCATGGTTACTATTTGATTCCCAAAGGGTTGGAGCAAAATTCAGGAAATGTTCCAGGAAAAGGAGACCCAGAAAGTCACCAAATGTCATCCAGTAGAGACGTGAGAAATTTCCACAATGTGCAAAGGAGTGAAAGAAATTAAGAAAAAGATAACATATTTCCTAGATTTTTCTGCTGGGTTGGGCTTGAGGAATGTTTCTCCAAGTGTGGTCCCTGGACCAGCATTGGTGCCTGGGAAATTGTCAGAAATGCAGAGTCTCAGGTTCAACCCCTGACATACTAGATCAGAAAGCCAAAAGGGGAGGGCCAGCAATGTTTAACAAGTCCTGCAGGTGATTCTGATGCTTTGTAAAACTTGAGAAACCCTGGGTTTGTATACAGGAGCCCTGAGTCATCACGTAGGCCAATCAGTCTTTTTATATTCCATTTTTCAAGATGGATCCACTGTTTCAGCCAAATGACTTCCGATACATACCTCTGTTCATAGGAGAGGCAAAGAAGATGCAGAATATGCATTGGCACAACCCTATGACCTATCAATCAAAGAAATTCAAGATCCAGTATATCTAAGAGTTTAGAATTGCATTAACTTTTTAAAATATATTAATGTCTGGGCCTAATCTTTAGCAATTGTGAGTTCATAGATCCAGGCTCAGGCCTGGGCCGTTGACTTATTAAAAGTTCTGCAGAGATTCTCACATGCAATCAGAACTGTAAACTTATTTTCCCTCCACTGATTAACATTTTTAGAAAAACTACAGCATTTGTCTTTTACTGAATTATCAGTGTTGCAAAGCAAACTGAGCTTATAGATAGGTTGGTAGTTCTGTGTATTTCATTGACACAAACTAGTCATTTTGCAAAAGAAAAAAATAAGCCACCACACATACATTATCTTACACGTTATTTTCTATTTGATTAGCTCCATTTGCTTATAAAAAAGAGAGGCAAAGAATAGATTAATAAGAGCATGAAATATTTAGTTAGAAGACCTAGTTTTGAGTTTGGACTTTACCTTTCTAAAACTACCTAAAGTTTCTAAGGTGCAGTCTTATTTCTTTTTTATTGTTGAAAATAATAGTTAACATTTATTGAGTACTTGCTAAGATCTAGGCCCAATAAAGACTCTACATGCGTTATCTCAATTATCATAACCTTTTGAGGTGAGTATATTATGTACCCATTTATAAATGAAGAAACCAATATCATTTGGCAAGTATCATATGGGTAGAAAATGGTAGGAGTGAAATTTGAACCAATCAACCGACTCCCAAGTCAGTTTATTTACACAAAGACTCAACCTTTAATTTCCCAGTTTTAGTGTTCTAGATTCTTGTGGATGTGCAATAAATGTTTGCTGAATGGAAACCTACACTGTCACTCACAAAGAGAAGTGATGGTAGTAAAGCTAATGGTCAGTTATAAGGATTTACTACATTATCACAAAGCTTGGTTTTTCTATTGCCTTAGAATTTTTAAGAGGTGACTTCAAGAATGAACGTTCTATGCTTATCCCATTACTCTAAGAACTGCAATAAGACTCAGGTTCTTAGGTGCAAATTGTGAAGAATAAAAGTCTCATTGGATTAAATAAGAATTATTTACATGAAGTGCTTGGTAGAATGAGTGGAGCTATACAAATGTAGGATACCATCATTGCTACCACAACTATCTCCATGACCACACTACTAGAAGCACTTTACACATATTATCAGGATTAAGCTCCGTAACAACCCCACATAATGCGCAAAATGGGAAGCGCTCATGCACAGGGAGGGAATGTGAAAGGTCATGCTGCCCAAGGTCATAGAGCAAGTCAGTGCTATAACTGGGAGTGGACCTCTGTTCTGAGGTCCCTTCCTCAACCCACCTGACTCAGCAGCACAATCAGAAGCATTTCAAGCCCTACTTTGTTTTTTTGTTGCCTTTTTTTTTTTTGGTGGTTCTACTCACCTTCTTAAAAATGTTCATGCCAAGATCTGAAGAAAGATCTGGGATGGCAGACCTCCGTAGATTCGTCAATGAAACCTTGGAAAAGGCTTCAGGACTCAGAGATTTCTCCTCTTCATTACACTTCATGGTGAGGTCCTTAATAGACAATAAAAATGGACTTATGGTCAAGGACTTAGAGATATATTTCATACTACTATAGAGATATATTTCATATTAATTGTAACTTCTCTTTGGAGGTTTCAACAGTGAGACCACAAAGTTCCAGATTTAGGAAAGCTAAGAAAATAAGAAGGGAGTAGGTATTTCTTTTTCTATTTAAAAAATGTGTTTTTCCATTTAATGATTCACCAGAGATGTTCACTCTGGGCAGAATCTTCTATTACTAAAACAGAACATATTTCCTTTTCATTCTGATATCACTCCTGTTTATTTTCAGAATAGGCAGACATATTTCAGATACAGCCAATTCACATTTCAATAAACTCAAACAACTACAACACATTGCAGATCATACTTTACATATTTAACATGTTGAAAAAGAGAACAAGTATTTAAGCTGCTATTAGTACTTTCATTTATCAAAAAGTGATTTTCATGGGGATGTCATCAGTACATATTCAGTTTATTCCTTCAAACGTCTATAATAAACAACAAGACTATATATCAAAAACCAATATTGTGAAAGGTGACATTGATGCACGGGAAAATTTTGAGCTCTGCAAAGGAGGTTAAATCATATTCAGTAAAACACCAGAGTCGTGCACTTTATAATATTGGTAATTGACAGTTTATATAAAAACTCTTTATTAACTAGCACTTTGATTAGCCAGAAGACCCATTTTCCATTATTATGGATCAACAGAGCTTGCTCTAGATTAAGGTGGGTAAGAGGCATTTAGAAAGCACTTCTTAAATGCAAAATGGAATTTTGCAAAATAGAACAGCAAAATGGTCCAGTAGTAAAAGATGGAAAGGAAAGGATAATAGTATCAGGGGAACCCACCAATCAAACAGCCAGCAATGGAATAAATAAGAGCTGGATACACAGAAGAAAAAAATACTCTGTTATGGCAAAATTGTTTGTTGAAAAAACAATGGACCCGAGATGCTCTTACTTGGGTTTTGTGTGTGTTCACTAGTGATGGAGCTGCTGCCACCATGGAGCTACTCCTGGGTCTGGGCAGGAGAGGAATATCTGGCTCTGGGGGCTTTTCTGGCTTCTCTTCCAACATGTGTCTCAGTCTTTGTAGATAGTACATCAGAGACCACTGAGTGCCTTCTTCAGACCAGTGCGGCTGGAGTAGGCAGCGAAGAACAGCAACATCAAAGTAGGTGGCATAGCGAGACCTTTGGCATGGAGGTATCGTGAGAGAGACCCTGTTTCCAATGGCAGAAAGCACATGGTTATACTAGAAGTCATACACCCCAAGGGGCAGCAAAACATGGCTTATAGCTCTGCTTTTCTCACTGGCTCATTTAGTCATTTACTTGTCTCTTGTCTGTTCCATCCTACCATCCTTCTAAATGGTCTCACTCACTCTACTTTTACTAGATACTACCTAGAAGCAGATCTTCCTGACCCAGAATCGAACTGGGGTGTCCTGCATTGCAGGCGGATTCTTTACCAGCTGAGCAGGCGGCTGCGAGAGCCGGGCCAGCACACCAAGCGGAGGCAGCTGTGAGTGCCAGGCCGGCGTGGCCAAGAGGAGCTACCTGATATCTGAGGTCAGAGGCAGCAGCCTAGAGTGCCAGGCTCCAACAGCGCAGGAACGGCCGAGAGGAGATACCCTGTGTCTGAAGTCGGGGCAGGGACTGAGAGGAGCTACCCCGCGTCCGAGGCCAGTGGCGGCCAGGAGGCGACACACCACGTCTGAGNGAGCTAACTGATATCTGAGGTCAGAGGCAGCAGCCTAGAGTGCCAGGCTCCAACAGCGCAGGAACGGCCGAGAGGAGATACCCTGTGTCTGAAGTCGGGGCAGGGACTGAGAGGAGCTACCCCGCGTCCGAGGCCAGTGGCGGCCAGGAGGCGACACACCACGTCTGAGGTCAGGGGCAGCCAGGAGAAGCTACCTTGCACCCAAGGCCAGGGGCAGTGACCCTGAGGAGCCATCCCAAGCCTGAGCCCGAGGCCAGGGGTGTCAGCTGGGAGGAGCCACCCACACCCGAGGCCAGGGCCAGTGGACGGGAGGAACAACCAGAGAAGCGGTGGCTGCACAGGTGCAGGAGGGCCTCAAGGAGCTATCTCACATTGAAGGTCAGAAACGGCGGTGGTAGGGAGATACCCCGCGTCCAAGGTAAGGAGCAGAGGCTGTGCTTTGCTTGAGCAGCCGTGAAGAGATACCCCACACCCAAGGTAAGAGAAATCCAAGTAAGATGGTAGGTGTTGCAAGAGGGCATCAGAGGGCAGACACACTGAAACCATACTCACAGAAAACTAGTCAATCTAATCACANATTGGAAAAGACTCTGATGCTGGGAGGGATTGGGGGCAGGAGAAGAAGGGGACGACAGAGGATGAGATGGCTGGATGGCATCACGGACTTGATAGACATGAGTCTGAGTGAACTCCAGGAGTTGGTGATGGACAGGGAGGTCTGGCGTGCTGTGATTCATGGGGTCGCAGAGTCGGACACTACTGAGGACTGAACTGAGGTGGCGCCAGTGGTAAAGAACCCGACTGCCAGTGCAGGCAACATAGGAGATGTGAGTTTGATCCCTGGGTCAGGAAGATTCTCTGGTAACTCATTCCAGTATTTTTGCCTGGAGAGTCCTATGAACAGAGGAAGCTGGTGGGCTACAGTCCATGGAGTTGCAATGAGTCAGACACGACTAAAGTGACTTATCTCGAGTGCACATGGCTTTTACGGATGTATGTTTGAGATAGCTTGATAGAAACAAGATGCTTTTAGTCTTTAAAGCATATCCCAAAGGCTTCCCTGGTGGTTCAGTGGTTAAGGGATCTGCCTGCAATGCTGGAGACACAGGAGACATGGGTTCGATCCCTGGGTCAGGAAGATCCCTTAAGAGAAAGGAATGGCAACCCACTCCAGTATTCTTGCCTGAAAAATCCCATGGACAGAGGAGCCTGGCGGGCTACTGTCCAAAGGGTTGCAAAGAGTCAGACATGACTGAGTCACTAAGCACGTGCATTGTTTTTTGAATAGACTCTCAATTCCATTCATACCTGTGTAATTGGGGGCCTTCATCTCAATTGCAGGTTCCACAATTTTCATTGGTGTGACTTTTAGAAGTGAGTATACTTGCTGTTGGCTCAAAATCTCATCTAAAATGTCTTTTTAGTGTGCAGCAAATATGACTGATGGAGAATCTAAATGCTGTAATTCTCAAGATCTAGGTTATGTATGGAAGCTGATGTTTTATATATCAGTAATCTTTCATCAAACTTTATTTTCAAAAATTTTATTTTTGAAAAATTTATTGGAGTATAGCTGATTTACAATGTTGTGTTAGTTTCAAGTGCACAGTACATTGATTCAGTTATACACACACATATATTAATTCTTTCTGAGTCTTTTCTCGTATTGGTTATCACAGAATATTGAGTAGAGCTCCCTGTGCTCTACAGTAGGTCCATGTTGGTTATTTATCTTATATATAGTAGTGTGTGTATGTTAATCCCCAACTCTTGATTTACCCCTCCCCTACTATATTTCCCTTTTGGTAACCATAGTTTGTTTTTGAAGTCTGTAAGTCTGTTTCTGTTTTATAAATAAGTTCATTTGTATCATTAAAATATATTGATTCCCCTTTCATGGAACTTTAGAGCAAGTCAGGGCAGAAATAAGAGTAGGGAAGACGGAAAAGCTTGAGGAAAAATAACAGTTAATTGAATCACATAGTTAGAAAATTGTAGGAAAATGCTTGTTGAGCTTTTCTGATCTTTAGAAAGAAAAATAAATAATGAAAACTGACAATTAAGACATGAAGAGCTTATTTTCAATTTCAATTTGTCTTTCTGAATGATACCTCTTTGGTCTTTTATGAAGGATAAATTACATTTGAAATGAAATCTTTTAAATGAGTCATCTTTTGGGTAGTTATTTTACACACCTTTAAAATGGATTTTGCTTCTTTGTAGGGGGTGGGCTAGAAAGATGAATTCTGAAGTTGAGAGGAAAATAATTTCAGGAGGTAATGGATGAACTTGGTCTGGAAGATTAATCAGGGTAGTTGCAAGAGAGTGCCAAATGCATAACGGGAGTAGAACTAAATATCTGATTGTAATTAAAACTTTAGGTTTCTAATGGCTGCATGAAAGATATTTTAATAAACGTGAAATGCACTTTCTAAATGGCACGCTAACTTTTAATGACTTGGGTGTTTTGTTTGATTAGTAACCTGGACTGTTAAATTAAAGCCAACTGCAAGTGCATGATAAAATATTGATGGTTTCAGGCAAATGAATTGGGGGAGTTATGCTTGACAGATTTTTTGTATCATTAAGGATTTTAACTGGTGGAAAATATATATTGCTGGTGCTTAAAGATAGTTAAAGAGGATCTTCCTGTTTATATGACCTCGTTTTAATTTTACAGTAATAATAAGGAGGAAATCTGAATTATTCACAGATGGTTGGTCAAGAGAGGTCACTTAATTAAAATACTGTTATTTTAATTATACCTGTTTCACATTCCTGGAATAGGAAATTAAATATTTTGAAGCATTTGATTATTTCTGTTTCACAGAGTACCTGGACTTTTGCTGACTCTTGTGAAGGCCTGAGATTGTTCTGTGTAAGGCTTTTATTTCTTGTTAGTAGAAAGTTTTGCTTTTAGAATCAGGACATTAAAAAGAATGTCTGTATGTATCAGAGTCACTTTGCGGTACAGCAGAGATTGATACAACAATATAAATAAACCATGCTTCAATAAAAAAGCTTTTTTAAAAAAATCAGAATAAAAAAACTTTTTTCAGTGATAGGTTTAGAAATAATTTAAAAAGATTTATACACACACACATATACTAATATACATATATTCACACCTATGTTCTTTTAAATGCAGGACAATTCTTAGGATATATTAGAAGATATTAATATAAAGCATGGTTACTTCTAGGGAGTCAGACTGGGGAGTCAAAAGGTTGGGAGATTTTATTTCTTATTCTTTTTGGAAAATAGAGTTTGTTTTGCAATGAAATTGCCTTAGTTTTATAAAAACAAATTCTCTTTGAAATATAGATTTAGATTTTAACAATTCAACTGTTCCTTTTCATGCCTCTTTCCCCATAACAGAGAATTTTCTTGATTCTGTCAGATGATGTGGTTGATTTTAAGGAGCTTTCTCCCCTCTTTCTATTCCTCTAATCATTCCTTCATCCTCAAATATTTAGCATTCAATGTCTCTGACTGCTTTTTATAGCCTAAGTCAAGTAACTCTTTGAAATAGACCTGCATTCTCAGTGTAGCTCTCTAGGATTTGTCTCTGATAGGACTTGAGCTGTGGGAAGATGGGAAAAAAGCGAAACTTTGAGAAGATGGAGGAATTTTGCAAAGGATGTGAGGACAGTGGTTCGGGGTGGCCCAGGTTCTGCATGCCTAGATATTCCCTTTTATAGAAGGAAGACACGTGTGTCTCAAGAGAGATGTGTAAAGTGCCAGAAGGACATCTGGAGGGGAAACAGTGGAATGGCCTTTTCTTCTTTTTTTTAGGGTTGCCATATAACACCACTTAAAACCTACAATTTATGATTACCATTATTTCATAACAGCAAAGACATTTTACCACACATAAAAAATAGAAAAACAACCTCCTCCCTACTAATTCTCCTAAAACAAATGGAGAAGGACCTTTTCATAAAGAAAGGTGCCAGCCCTTCCCAGGGTGCTAACCTCTGGGTGCTTCCATAGGCTGTTTGAGGTTGAAAGGACAGGGAGATTGTTGGACACACACACACACACACACACACACACACACACACTTCCGTCCTATGCTTGCTCCTCAAATCACTGAATCTCAAGGGATTGCTGCTGCTGCTGCTAAGTCGCTTCAGTTGTGTCCGACTCTGTGTGACCCCATAGACGGCAGCCCACCAGGCTCCTCGGTCCCTGGGATTCTCCAGGCAAGAACACTGGAGTGGGTTGCCATTGCCTTCTTCCAAGGGTTTGAAGAATATGAAATTAACTCAAATTTTCTGTTTACCTTTTGCTCTGAGTTTGTAGTTTTTATACCTTTCTGGGCCTCTCAAAACTGTGAAAAGAAGATACATATTCTGTTGTTCAGAATAATAAACAAATAAATAAAATGCTGTATTAAAGTGTGGTACTTTTTTTTACCACTCCAAAAGAATTGTAATTTATTTTTGAGTTAGCTAATTTTCATATTAATTAATGGTAAATGGCGGTAGTGACCATAATAACAAACTACAATTCATTGAGTTCTCACTGTGCTGAGTGTGTGTACATATATTATCTCATCTAATTTCTTTCGCAACCCTATGAAGTGGGCTAAATTTTACAGATGAAGAAACTGAGGCTTCAGAGAAGTTAAGCAGCTTAATTTATTTGTACATATCTATCTGCCTATCTATTCTTTTTCAGATTCTTTTCCTTTATAGGCTATTACAAAATATCAAGTAGAATTCCCTGTGCTATTTAGTAGGTCCTTGTTTTTATTTTATACATATACGTGTATGTGCTAATCTCAAACTCCTAATTTATCCCTCTCTCCATTCCCTTTCCCTTTTGACAGCCATAAATTTGCTTTCTAGGTCTGTGCCCATTACTTTAAATCAGACTCTTTGTCCTGACTTTGGTCAAGGCGTTTCCCTCTCTGTTGGGTGGCCAACCTTACTAACCTTGTTTCTCTCTACTTCCATCACACACCTTCTGTGGTCAGACGTTTCTACTCTGTCTCTCTGTCTTTTTTCATTTGAGTTCTCTCTCTTGCTCCTTTCCTTGTTTTCTTTGTTAATTTGTTAATTTCTGAGTGTCCATCGTGTGCTAGTCTCTGGAGCTAGAACTGTGGAAAAGCTAAGACACCTTCCTGCAATCTTGATTAAAATTTCCCATGTGTGTTATGCTCATTTTTTCCTCTTAGTTTTGTCTTAGTTTGTTTCATCCACCTGAAAGCTGTTCCTTTCCCTTCCAGCCACCTAAACTGTGTTCATGTTTGAAGGCCTCACTCACATTTTCTTTTTCAGGCACGTGCTCCAAAGGCTTCCATGCACTTCTAGTCCCGAACACCTTTAGTGCACAGTCATCACGGCATAATTGAGCTTTCATTTTTCTTTCTCATGCTATGCTGTTGCTATTACAGTTTTGAGAGCCAGAAATATATCTTATCTGTATACTGATATCCATATGTGTAGATACTAATATGTATATAATATTTTGACCTCTGTTTCTCTCTGTGTATATAAAAACCCTTGGCACCCTCATCTTTAAAAATTCTCAAATTCATGAAAGTAGAGTTGTTTTAAACCAGACTCCTGGCCTTTTCCAGATTTGTATTTCTATTCAGAGCCAAGTGTAATCCTTGTGTATTCTTAAACCACAATCACATAATCTTTTCAATGCTCATGAAAGGTGTTTGTTTCCAGTACCTAGGGCCATTTTCCACATGGTAACAAAATTCTGTGGCATCCTGTTCATGCCCAAAGTCAGGAGAGAATGATAGAGGAGGCAGAATTCAGATGGATAACTGCTTGAGTTTCAAAGTAAGACAGATCTGGAGTCCAACTCTTCACCAGGGAGCCTGTGATCTTTCCGACTCACCTTACTCTTGGATCTCAGTCGCACGAACTAGCTCACGTTACACTACTGAGCTGCGTGATCTACTCAGTCACATGTACCAGCTCTATGGTCTTAATCTCACTGACTACAAGCTGGAGAAAACTTCTTAACTTCTGAGATTCTTAGTTTTCTCATCTATAAAATAGGGATAATCACGGTTCAATGAAATGATGGATAACAAGTAATTTGTACAGTTCCTGGAAAATTAAGAAAAGCATGATAATATTTTTAAGGTTACTGACAAAGCCAGCTAGGCTCTTTTACTAATGACTAGTTCCCAAATACTAGTGTCATGGGATTTAATGTTTGAATTTGAGCCTCGGCAAAAGGTAAATTGCTCTCAGCCACGAGTCTCTTAGACTGCTGTGAATGCTCAGCCCACATGTGTCAGTAACTTAGTGAGCATTTGTGATCCCCCAGCTCCTGGCCTGGCTGGGTCTCCAGAGAGGCTGAGCATATGATTTATTGGTTGACAGTGGAGGATGGCTAGGTAGGGAGAGTTAGAGAAGACAGACAGACTGTGCATGGCCTCTAGCCACCTGTGTAGACATTTAGTTCATTCCAGAAGGGAGCACAACTTGGTCCGCTCTGTGAGGAAGCGTCACATGGCCTTCTTTAAAGATTTTATGAATGGGAGTAAGAAATGGAGGCAAGCCAAAGAGAGCAGCTGGGCTATTCTCTCAGACCATGCGAGATTAAAAAAAAAAATCTTTTATGGAATAGGTTATGGGTTTAGCTGGCACACTGCAATAATAAATGCTCTCCAGTGATAGCCGCCACCACCCCCAGCCCTGCCTCACCCCCCAGCCCTTACTGTCCTTTGCAAGCCCTGGGAGATAGCACGACTGTCCCAGGCCTGGGCCAGGAGTGCCTATTGCTGCCAGCAGAGCAAAAGATTGCCCCTTCCCCAGCCCTGCCAGGGGCTTCCAGTCCAGACAGGGGAGGGCACAGGGCAGCTGCAGAGAGAGTGAAGGTGTGTGCAGGCGGCTGGGGGAACTGAACAAAGCCTCAGCAGTGACCAGGATCACAGGAAACCAGACTCTGCTGAGAGCCAGTTATAGGATTACTGTAGAGGCCAAAATGCCACCAATCTGTAGAAGGCGGCTGCCTGTGGTCGCACAGAGGCACAGCTCTGAGGTTCATGTTAGCCAGTCATCCGTGGAAAACCCTGGAGAGAGGGCTGGGTACCACTAAAGCGGGTTGAGGAAGAAAAAGGACAAAGATCAGGAATCAGGGAAGCTGCTTTTATGTATTTATTTTAAAACCATCAGCACAGGGTTTGTTCTCTTTTATTATCCTTTGCTTTTGGCTCCTCCCCTCTCCCTCAACATCCCCCTCCAATACCTTGAGAATAGATCTGTGTTTTACAGCCCAAACACTGATTTCGGGTTCCCTCTTTATTTCCTTATGGATATATCCCATGGGATACATATGAATCTGTCACTTTTCTTCCTGGCTAAGGGTTGGCCCTGTCCATATGCTGAGTAGTGGGCTGGCTGGGGAGGCCCACAGAGAAGAGGTTGGGCTTGAGTGTCTGTGGCACTCTGAGCGCCCCCCACAAGCAGGCTGCCTTCTCACAGCATTGCACATCATCGCCTTTGAAGCGGAAAAGAAATCCCACCTTTCCTTTGAGGCCCCTTTTGTAATATTGCTTTCCTCTGGCTGGTTGGATTAGTTAAAGTTTCATCAGCTTCTCTGTCTCAAAAAAAAATTTCCCTGCTGTCATATCATGAAAAGAAAGGATATCTCTTGAAGATGTTTGCTGCCCTCAAGAAATAAGAAAGAAAAGAATCTGATCTGCTCTGATTTTGGAAACTTAATTTCCCTTGCAAGTTTAAGCTGGTCAGACGAAGTGTTTTGAAACGAACACATATATATATATATACACATACATATATATTTTGTGTATGTGGTTCTTCATTGGTTTTATTAAAAGAAAAATAAACCCCTTTCCCACATGCCCACCAGTCCAATGTTCTGTGTGCTTTGGGGCATGAGAGTGGGCAGGTTTACAGACCTTGGCAGAAAATACACATTTTGAAAACCAACTCAAAACAATATCAGCCAGGATGAGATTATTAGACCAAAACAGTAGGGGGCAGCCTGACACAATAGAAAAAAGGTTGCTAGTCCAGTAAAACAGTGACATGGCTCTTTGAGACAACAAAGGCAAAAATTGTGCTAAGAGCTGTAAATCTTGAATGCTAAATTTCTGTGCAAGAGACAGTCGTGGTTGTATCATAATTAAACAGGCTACTAAAACATAAATCCCTTACTGATAACTTCCTCTTAGTGGCCTCATTTCCCATGGAGGGAACCAGAGGCTGGTCACCCATTAGCATTAATTGGAAGGATTTCTGGTGTATTCAGCACGGAATGTGTATTGGAAATAACAAAAGAGAGTAAATCACCATCATCGTTGCCACCAAGTACCAAGTGTTTCCTAACCATTTTTATGAATATGAGGCTGTGCTGGTGCTAAAGAATGACATTTAATGGCTGACTCCAGGGTTTTCCGACCTAGTGAAGTGATGGTGAATAAGGAAGACCATTCACTTATAGATATTGTATTAGTTCATAGGGCCTCTATAACAAAGTAGCAAAGCAAGTGGCTTCAAACAATGGAAATTTATTCTCTCAGTCCAGAAGGCTAGATGTCCAGAATCAAAATGTTGGCTGTGTCATGTTCCATCTACAGTTTTTTTTTGGGAGAATACTTCCTTGCCCCTTCCTATCTTCTGGGGGTGACCACTGAACCTTGATGTTCCTTGGCTTTTGGCAGTATAATCCTAGTCTCTGTCTCCATCTTCACATGGCTTTTTTGCTTTGTCTTTACATGTGATCTTATAAGGATACCAGATAAAGTAGATTAGGGGCCCACATATGACCCCCATAATGACTAATTAGGTCTGCAAGGACCCAATTTCCAAAAAAGGATTCATTATGAGATATTTGGGACTGAATTGTGTCTACCTTTTATGGAGGGACACAGTTGAACCTGTAACAAGTATATAGATATTTTTTGAGACTCTGCCATATTATCTATTAGCATATCATGGCATCTCCCAAACATGATCAATCAATTTAGTCTCCTCTAGAAATCCTAGTCTTTGCTTAGAGTAATTCTTACCAAGGAATATAAATGGTATGAACAGTTGTTCAGTGTCTGCTAAGTGCCAGGCACTTTACAAAAATTATCTTCCATTCAACTGCTTCTCACCACTGCCACTGCTATGTGTTAGTCCAAACCACCATTATTACTAGGATGGATGGACCATTTCTATGTCCTACAAATCCGGTCTTCTGGGTCTCAAACTTGTCCTCTATATTGGTTGTCTATTGCTGCTTGACAAGTTACCCCAAATCTAGAGGCTTAATATGACAAGTAGTATCTCACTGTTTCTGAGGTCAGGAATCCAGGCATGGTTTAGCTATGTCCTCTGACTAAAAGTCTCTCAAGGCTGCGATCAAGGCACCGAAGGAGCTGCAGTCGTTTAAAAACTTCATGGTGGGGAGACTTCCCTGGTGGTCCAGAGGTTAGAACTCTTGCTCCCAGTGCAGAGGGCCCAGGTTCAACCTCGGGTCAGGGAACTAGATCCCACACATCACAACTAAAAGATCCTGGGAGCTGCAGCTAAGACTTGGTGGTGGTGGTTTAGCTGCTTAGTCGTGTCCGACTCTTATGACCCTAGGACTGTAACCGGCCACACTCCTCTGTCCATGGGATTCTCCAGGCAAGAATACTGGAGTGGTTGCCATTTCCTTCTGTAGATGATCTTCCCGACCAGGAATCGAACCCAGGTCTCTTGCACTGCAGGCAGATGATTTACCGACTGAGCTATAAAGGACGCCCAGGTGCAGCCAAAAAAAACCCCCAAATAAACCGCCCCCACCGTGAAACAAACAGTAAAACCCAAGACTGCACTGGGGGAAGATCCACAAGTTCACTCACATGGCTGTTAGAAGGACTCATGTCCTCATTGGCTATTTGCTAGAAATGTCAGTCCTTGTCACACGGGCCCCTATAGGGCTAATCCCAACCTGGCAGCGTACTTCACCTCAGAGAGGGCTCTGAAGGGGAGAGCAAGTGAGGGAGGGTGAGTAAGAAGAAATGCACAGTCTTTTGTAACCGAATCTTGGAAATGACATGAATTTTGCAGTATGGTGCAAGAATCAAGTCAGAAGCAAGTCATTAGATCCAGGCCACACTCAAGAGGAGAGAATTATCCTAGAGCCTTGTGAGGAAAAGCTAAAAACTTCCCCTTGAGTGTTTCTCCTTTACTCCTACTACACTACCACACCCACAGCCTGTCTGACACCAGATGGGTGGACTTTCCATATATCAAGCAATTTTATGACACCACCTGGTTGTCCTACAATTTAACTCAATTTTGATGCTGTCTACCTGGAGCTAGAATTAGATGCCACAGGTTAAGAGCTCAGTTCCACAGGACACCCCCACTCCCCTGCCCAATGCCAATCCCAAATCTAGGTTATCACCTGGGCTTCTTCTACCTGACTGGCCATAAATTGAAGGTTCCCACCACCCTATTTCAATTAATTTGCTAGAGAAGTTCACAGAACTCAGGGAAATATTTATTTACTAGATTACTGATTGGTTATAAAAGAGTATAACTCAGGGGAGGCTTCTCTGGTGGCTCAGTGGTAAAGAATCTGCCTGCCAACGCAGGAGATGTGGGTTCAATCCCTGGGTCAGGAAAATCCCCTGGAGGAGGAAATGGCAACCCACTCCGGTATTCTTGGCTGGGAAATCCCATGGACAGAGGAACCTGGAGGGTTCCAGGGGGTTGCAAAAGAGTTGGATACAACCTGGTGACTAAACAACAACATAACTCAGGAAGAGCCAGATGGAAGAAAAACATAGGGTAAGGTGTAGGGAATGGGTGCAGAGTTTCCATGCTGTCTCCTGATGAGCCCTCTCCTTGCATCACCATGTGTCTACCCAGAAGTTTGCTGAACCTTGTACCTTTGGGAACAATGATTGATTAAGTCATTGATTGTTGGTGTTGGAGTTCAATCTCTAGCCTCTCTTCCTGGAGGTTGAGGTGTGGTGGGGAAGGGGAGGCCGGAAAGTTCCAAACCTCTAATTAAAAGTTTGTTCCCTTCGCAACTAGTTTCCATCCTTAGGTTACTTAGGGGTTTCCCCAAATTCCTGTTGTTAACATAAACTGATATATTGTTGAAAGGACCTTGTAAGTAAAAAAAAAAATACTGTTATCTTTCTTATCACAAAAAACCTTAGAAATTCCTGTGCCAGGAGTTAGACAGAGACTAAATGAATATTTTTTATTGTAAATCACAATATCACAAGCATTCACAGGAGGAAGCAGGAATTGTAGATTATTTGCTACACAGCTACTCAAGTGATCCAGTTAACATGTAAATCAGTCATAACACAATACTGCTCAACCCTCCAATGGCCGCCCATTCATCACTCTTAGAGTCCAAAGTCCCTACAGGCCTAAGTGGCTTGGCCCTAGCTGTCTCTCTGATCTCATTTTCTTTAACTTACCTTTTGCCACCACTTTAGCCTCTGGTCCTTTGACAAAGCATGCTATTCCCACCTTAGGTCTTTGCTCTTGTTTATCTCTTCAGTATACTCTTTCCCCAGACATTACTTATTGAAAGACATATTATTTACTCCCAATTTGGGGGTAATTATCAATAAATCTAATGTAGCATCTTTGTGTTAGTTCAGTTCAGTTGCTCAGTCATGTCCAACTCTTTGCGACCCCGTGAATCGCAGCACACCAGGCCTCCCTGTCCATCACCAACTCCCGGAGTTCACTCAGACTCATGTCCATTGAGTCAGTGATGCCATCCAGCCATCTCATCCTCTGTCGTCCCCTTCTCCTCCTGCCCCCAATCCCTCCCAGCATCAGAGTCTTTTCCAATGAGTCAACTNTCCATGGGATTTTCCAGGCAATAGCACTGGAGTGGATTGCCATTTCCTTCTCCAGCGGATCTTCCTGACCTAGGGATCGAACCCAGGTCTCCTGCATTGTAAACAGAGATGCTTTACCATCGGAGCCACCAGGGAAGTCTATATTAGCTTAATACTTGGGGCAAAATACCATTTTATTACTAAAAATGTAAGCATTTATTTAATTTCTATTAAAGATGCATTTTTAAAGTCACATTTTTGTGACCATTTTCCCATTGATATTTGGAATCCAGGTTAAAATGTTTAAAAATAAATTGTAATACATTTTTAAGTCCATGAGAAGATGAATAATAAATAAAGCCTATAGGAAATATTTTAAACCTCCCTTTACTATCTAATTCTTGTCTGTAGAATTCCTTTAACAATGCCTGGACTCAAAGGAAACCAGAAAACCAAAAACATAAAAGAAGCTAAGAAAAATGCATTTGAAAATAGCTACTATAATGTTAGAATAGTCAAAGAACACTATATTTCTAAAACTATTTCATGACTGTACACCCATGATTACAAGTAATTTGGAGATTTTTTAACTTTTCATAATATAATTATATTAACACATTAAATAAAACTTCTTTTATCCTAGTTCAAATATTTTCTTGTAAAAGATCAGCACACAGTGCCTAATTAACTTCGTAGGTGAATGGAGGCTATAAGAGCAAAGACACAGTGATTTTCAAATAGGTATTTTACTCTAGTTGGTAAAGTTGGTTTCAATCAGTTCAGTTCAGTTCAGTCACTCAGTCGTGTCCGACTCTTTGCGACCCCATGAACCGCAGCACACCANAGTCTTCTCCAACACCACAGTTCAAAAGTATCAATTCTTTGGCACTCAGCCTTCTTTATGGTCAAACTCTCACATCCATACATGACTACTGGAAACACCGTAGTTGACTATATGGACCTGTGTTGGCATTGAAATTCTTAATAATTGTTAAACAAAGGGCCTCATATTTTTTTTCTTTCTTTCTGGCCATACTGTGTGTCACGTGGAATCTTAGTTTCCTGACCAGGGATCAAACTCGTGGCCCCTGTACTGGGAGTTTGGAGTCTTAACCACTGGACCTCCAGGCCACATTTTCATTTGACATGAGCCCCACAGATTATGAAGCCTGTCCTAGGGATATTTTGAGCCGGGCCTGCTGGGGTTGTATGAAATCCATGGGGAATATATGAGGGGCTACCACAGGGGATAGGCTGGAGGCCATGTAGTTTGGGTTTAGGGGTCTCCCATTTTGGCTTTGCACAGAGCCATTCTGACTTTTGCCTTTGTATATTTCTGTACACAGGGTTCTGCTGCTAAAAAAAGACCTAGTTACTTTCATTCTACTGCCATCTGATAGAAGAAGCCTCTAGAATTTAGACAGGTTTAGTGGGTTACCCCAGGTAACCCAGATTATTAAATGACAGAGCTATACCTCAGTTGTGACCTCTTAATTCCCAGTAATACTTTGGTATTTAATATTAGATTCCTGTCCATATCGTTTAAATAACTTCACTAGAATTTCCAGGAAAACCTGAATTCATTCATGGAGGTACTACCTATAATGCCATCTGGACATATCATAAATCTGTACAGTTGTTTGCAAGAGGATTGGGCAAGAGAGGGTGAAAAGTGCAATCCAATAGAATATCACTGCTAGAAAAACAAATGCACATTCCTGAGTAGGCAGCCACAGAAGAATAAACATGCTAAGTCACTTCAGTCGTGTCCAACTCTGTGTGACCCCATAGATGGCAGCCCACCAGGCTCCCCCGTCCTTGGGATTCTCCAGGCAAGAACACTGGAGTGGGTTGCCATTTCCTTTTCCAATGCATGAAAGTGAAAAGTGCAAGTGAAGTCGCTCAGTCGTGTCTGACCCCCAGCAACCCCATGAACTGCAGCCTACCAGGCTCCTCCGTCCATGGGATTTTGCAGGCAAGAGTACTGGAGTGGGGTGCCATCGCCTTCTCCAAGAATAAACATTAGTGCTCAGTAAATTTTATGAAAAAGTTTTCAACTTCATTGTAGTCAAAGGATGAAAACGANTGGGGTGTGGACACAGAGGGGAGACTTCAGAGGAGGGCGGTTAGGCGAGAACGCCTCAGGCTCCATCACCAGTGTTCCCAGGAAGGCGGATGCCGCCAGTGAGGCGGGTGTACCTTAGAAGGGGCCCGCCCGAGCTGTCCCCACCACTCGGTCGCACCGCAGACCGGCAGGACTTTAGCCCGCAAGCCTGGATGGCAGGTGCTGCCGAAAACCGGCCTGGGCCGGGACGGAAGCCTACCCCGCCCGCGGTCCAGGGATTGTCTATCGCTACGCCGGGGAGGCCCGCTCCGCAGTGGTGGGCCTGCGCCTTTCCCTCCCCCGGCCTCCAGGACTCCAGCTGGAGAGCCCAGGTGCAGCGAGGCACCTCCACTCCAGCCTGGGGGCGTACCGATCGACGTCTCCGGGGCGCCCCCCCGCCCCTCCGCGAGAAGCGGGGTCAGGAGCCCGCTAGGCNCCGGCCTCCAGGACTCCAGCTGGAGAGCCCAGGTGCAGCGAGGCACCTCCACTCCAGCCTGGGGGCGTACCGATCGACGTCTCCGGGGCGCCCCCCCGCCCCTCCGCGAGAAGCGGGGTCAGGAGCCCGCTAGGCCAGCTCGTGCCGAAGCGGCGCCCGTGCCCACCCTAGACGGTGGTCTCGCTTTTCCAGAGGCCAGTCTTCATGCAGCCGCCGCCGGCCGCCTCGGCGCCGCTCGACGGGACGTCATCGTACTTGCCGCCCTTGGGGGCGCCGTTGAGGCTGGCCGAGTTGAGCGGGTACGAGCGGCGCTTGCTCTCCTTCTCCAGCGCGCCGCCCCGGAGGTTGTCGCGGCTGGCGCTGCGGCGCTGGCCCGGCCGGCCGGCCTCGAGGGGCGGCGCGGCGCTCGTGTCGCTGCCCTCGGACGGCGTGAGCGCGGCCTCGCCCTCGAGCCGGGGCCCGGCGCCCGGGCTGTGGCGGCTGCTGCCCAGGTAGCTCTCGGACGGGCTGTGGTGCGGGCTGCCGCTCTCGCTTGACTGGAGCTCGGCCGCCCCGGCCGCGCCCCCGCGCAGCGCCCGGAGCCGGTTCTTGCCGCCGGCCTCCCCCGCGCGGTGCCCCTTGGCGCGGCTCTTGTGGCCCCGGCGGCCGTGGTGCAGGTTGTTGGGATGGCGCTGGCCGAGGCCGGCCCGGGGACCCGAGAGCTCGGGCTCCCCCTCCCCGCGGCCCGCCGCCCCGGCCTCGCACGCCTGGCTCTGCGCCAGCTGCAGGTTGGTGAGCTTGCAGGGCCCCGCGGGCGGCGCGTGGCCGCTGCTGCCGCTCGGGGACGACTTGAGAGACGGGGGTCCCTCTCCGAACACCGGGGACCCGTCTTCGGGGCCGGCAGGCGCGGCGCGCGGGGAGGCGCGGGATCCCGAGGCCGGGGGCCGGCAGGCGCGCCAGGAGGCCCTGACGTCTCTGCGCCTGGCACAGTGGTGGGCGAAGACGAAGAGACCCAGGGCGGAGGCCGCCACGCCGTACAGACAGCTGCACACCACCCGGGGCAGCCAGCGCTGCGACACGGTCAGCGCCCCGCAGGCCCACGTGGCCAGGTAGAGGAAATGCGTGGTCACCAGCGCCCCCAGCTGGACTCCCGGAGAATAGAGGCCGTCGCCGTCCTCCGGGGGCCCGGGCGTCACCACCCCCGTGCTTCCAGCCGCCAGGAGGGAACCCGAGTCACTCAGGAGGGGGCCGCTGCTTCTGAGCCTGGTGGAACCCCTCAGCTCCTCCCCAGGCTCCAGGGAGACCCGGCCGGTGCCCCCCTTTGGGCTCTGCGCCAGGGGACCCCGTAAGCGCAGCCCTGCGCACAGGAAATAGATCCAGGTGATGAGCAGAATCAAAGCCACCGGGATGTAGAAGGCACCTAGGCTCGGGCGCCACACCAGCCAGCAGCTGCGGGGAGACACGGCGTGTATGAGGTGGGGCCCCGAGGCCGGGTGGGTAGGGAGGCGGCTCGGGCCACATGCAGGGGAGGGGGCTGGGTGACTGGCTGGGCGGGTGGGTGGTGCCCCCCGTGGTGAGGAGTAGGAGGCACCCCGCCAAGCAGGGAGGTCAGGGGCGGGGGCAAGACGCTCACTAGGGGCTGTGATCCCGGTAGTTGTGGATGTTGACAGCGGCCGTGATGCCACAGATAATGAGTGGGATCCCTCCCGCGATCAGATAGAACCTGGAGAAAGGGTGTTTGGGGGTCAGAGAGATGGGGATCAAGGAGGGGACCTGTGCTCCGAAGCCTCACCGAGGGGCCTCCGCCCCATCCTCCCTCCCCGGAAATCGTGTGGGAGTTTTGTTTTTTTCCAGGGATGCAAGGCCCCTCTAGGGCAGGTCACAGGTCCCTAGGGGATTTGGCCAAGACTGCTCTAAGGGACAGAGGCCAGAATTGCTTTCTGTCCCTCTAAACAGCACGGAACTCAGTGCCGCTCTGGTTCCCAGGATCCCTACCCACTGCCCTGCAAAGTTGCTTACTTCCTTGCCGTGGTATGCCTCAAAACCGCAAGGAGGCACCCCCTCCATGGCACTGGGCAAACTTGGTGCCACCTAGGCCCTTGCCTCTCCTGCCTTTTTTTTTTTTTTTTACAATGGCCACAGGGTCTTAGTTCCCCGATTAGCAACCAGACTCAGACCACGGTAGTGAAAGCACCAAGTCCTAACCACCGGACCGCCAGGGAAGCCCCCTGCCTCCTCTTGTGTCTTGGGAGTGTGATTTCCCAGGACCTTGGACCCACCCTGCATCCACCCTGGGAGAAGAGCCTTTGATGTCTTTCCCCCTCCCCCGGAGCCCTTCCCCACCGCAAAGCTGACAGAGGGAAGTGCCTACCGCAGCATGGGTCGGGGGGCGGGCGGGGCAGCGTCCCCTTCTGGTGGAGGGGGCGCCCTCCAGGTGAGCTCCTTGTGCAGGACACGGGCCTTCACGCCCATCCAGAGGAGTGTCGACAGTGAAGAGTAGTGCAGGGTGATGCCCACCTGTAGGGTCAAGGGCTGAGGGCTGGGGGGCCGGCCACCCTGAAGCCTCAGCCCCCACAGTGTTCTCCCCTGCCTCCCACATGCCCCGCCCCCAGCTCCACCCAGACCCTCCCCAGGGTTGCGTCCCTGCTGTTACCCTCTCTACTTCCAGCCCAGGGCTCTCCACGCGCCAGGGTGGCTGTTGTTGCTGCTGGCCTCATCCCTGACTGCTCTTCCATTGCAGGCCCCCCACCCTCCACTTCACCCCTGCTCCTAGTGTCTCTGCTTCTCACTGCCTCCCTCCCAAGGCTGGGCCCAGAACCCCCGTGGAGCTGGAGCCCATGACCCACCCCCACTTCCGGCCTGTGTGCCTCCCTCCTCTGTGCCCAGGCTGCTGGCACCCATCCTGGAGACCCCAGCCCTTCCCCCGCTTACCGCCTGGCAGACCACCTGGTAGTTGGTGAGCGTGATGCCTCCCGCAAATACGGCGGAGGTCATGGCCATGTGGAAGCACAGGTTCAGCAGCATGTGCCAGCCCTTCCGGGACACGTGGATGGAGCTGCCACAGAAACAGTCTCTAGTTAGTGGACCGGGCAACCCAAGGTCAGGCCCGTGGGCTCTCAAGACCGCCAGGAGAGTCGAAGAAAAGAAGGCAGACATCGGTGTGCGTGCGTGAAATGGGACAGACACCTTAAGACCCAGACGTGTTTTTCAANGTACTAGTTTGCATTCCCACCAACAGTGTAAGAGGGTTCCCTTTTCTCTGCACCCTCTCCACTATATATTGTTTGTAGACTTTTTGATAGCAGCCATTCTGACCGGCATGAGATGGTACCTCATTGTGGTTTTAATTTGCATTTCCTTGATAATGAGTGATGTTGAGCATTTTTTCATGTGTTTGTTGGCTATCTGTATGTCTTCTTTGGAGAAATGTCTGTTTAGGTCTTTGGCCCATTTTTTGATTGCATCATTTATTTTTCTGGAATTGAGCTGCATGAGCTCTCATCTCCTTTTGATCTTGTGGGACAACTGGCAGTTTTGAGGTTTAAGTTAGATTATGGTGGCTGTGGGTATCTTATTAGTAAATGCACTAGATTCTCACAGCTAAGCCACGTTCTTTAGAATTTGCTTAATCAGTAATGAAAATGATATTTCTATATCTGAAACTTGTGTCTTTATCTTTCAGTTATTCTGAAATACAATAGGTAAATGGAGAGCAGAGTATTATTGATAGGCTCCTTCAAACCTCAGTAGCAGAAAAAAATTCTAAACAATCATAATGTCCATTAAATAAATTGTGATACTCCCACTCAATAGAACACCATGCTGCCATTACAAAGAATGAGGTCATCTTATAAACAGACAGAGAAAAATGTCCACAACATAATGCCAAGGAGAAAAAAGGGCAACTTTTGTAAAAGCTTACATAGTAATAGCTCATGTTTGTTTAAAAAAGTTCACATATGCCCTAGCAGAATGTTTGGGGAAATGCACACTGATCTGTTAACAGTGGCAGTTGTGTAGTTGCTAAGCCATGTCCGACTGTTTGCAACCCCATGGACTGTAGCACACCTTCACTGTCTCCCAGAGTTTATTCAGACTCATGTCCATTGAGTTGATGATGCCATCCAACCATCTCATCCTCTGTCATCACTTTCTCTTCCTGCCCTCAGTTTTTCCCAGCATCAGGGTCTTTTCCAATGAGTTGGCTCTTTGCATCAGGTGGCCAAAGTATGGCAGCTTCAGCTTTAGTATTAGTCTTTCCATTGAATATTCATGGTTGATTTCCTTTAGAACTGAGTGGTTTGAGTCCTTGCTGTCCAAGGGACTCTCAAGAGTGTTCTCCAGCACTGCAGTTTGAAAGCATCAATTCTTCGGTGCTCATCCTTCTTTATGGCCCAACTCTCACATCCATACATGACTACTGGAAAAACCAGTTTTGACTATATGGACCTTTGTTGGCCATATCTCTGCTTTTCAGCATGCCATCTAGATTTGTCGTAGCTTTTCTTCCAAGGAGCAAGTATCTTTTAATTTCAGTAGTTACATTCAAAGACAGGTGTGGTGGGAAGCTTTCACTTCTACAACATATTCTGTTTTGCTTGAGGTTCTTGCTTTGTTATGTTTTACAAAGAATAAGAGTTACCTTTGTAAAATTAATAAAATCTGTTTTATTTTTCTAAAAGAAAAATTTGTGATAGTTTTATTACTGCTGATATTAGATAATTTGATTATCAGGGATTGTACTTAATCAAAAAAATTTTCCTCCTTCTCTTTTACAAAGTAAATGAGGGCTTTGAACATGTTCAGAATGTATGCCCTTAGGCTAGAAAATGATACTTGGCCATATTTACCCTGGGTATTATTTTTGAGTTTGTATATAATATCTCAGTTTAATTCTCTCAACTCACAGGAATCTTTTCTGTTTGACTGTCTTCTGATAGTAGATGCAATATAAGTACTAAGTCATTTTATACAAGGAACTTGAGCATCTGCAGATGCTGGTTTCCACCAAGGTCCTGGAACCAAGGCTAGGACCAAGGGTACCAAGTGATGACTGTATACCGATTGTATAAAATTTGGAAAATATAGAAAAACACAAAGAAGCAGAGAGGTAAATGGCTTATGATGCCATCATTCAGAGACTAATATTCTTAACATTTTGTGTTGTTTATTTCCAGTTTCTTCTATATATATTTGGTGGATAGTGCATTAGGCATTCAGATTTGTAACGTGCTATTCATTTACTTAGTGTTATATTATCAACTTTCCCATCTTGTCAAAAAGCTTCATAAGCATTATTTTGAAAAGCTGTTATATCTGTTTACACAGATGTATTTCATTTAAAGTGATTTGAAATGGAGTCTGTTCACAGGTGGTCCTAGGGTTAATCTGGGTGGTAAATTGGTATCTCCGTGGTTCATCAGGATTTTCTATAAAAGTTTCAGGATGGCTGCCATAGTTCCAAACCACAGTAGGTTAATGTCCCTACATACTTGAAAATGCCAGAAACAAGGGGGCAAATAGAAAAGGGATTTTAAAAAATATGTGCCTTTTTGGGGTGGAGAAGGGAGGGGGAGAGGAAAACTTTGCCAAGTTTTAAGAGCTTTAACAATATTTATGCCTTTGATTTAGTAATTCTACTTTGGAAATCCCTCTAAGGATACTTTCTGTTACATCTGCTTCTCCAGAACTGGGTCTCATGCCGGTTCTTGGACTAATTATGATTTCCCTCTGGCATTTGGCCACTGCCACCTAAGCAAACTACTAAGCAGCTAAGAAGATGAATTTGGCTATTGAGTTGGTAACTAAGAGAGTTATTTCCTCCTTTTATATTGGAAATAGCCTTGCATATATTAAAAAATATATGAGCTTGAGTCTTTGCATGTTGATTCATTTTCTGTGAAGAGATTCACAGAAGTAGAATGACTAGATTGAAGGGTATTAATATTTTTATGACACTAGATTGTTATTACAGAAATTTTAATATTTTTCTTTTTACTAAATTATAGACTTAAATTTGAAACAAGATGGTGAAATACTAGATTCCAATGTCCTCCACCCTTCCCTGCCAAAAACCCAAAACTAAATACCACAGAAACCCTAGAACTTGTACATTCTCAAAATTTTCTTTCAGTAATCACTGAGTGAACTGCAATGGGACAACATAATTGCTCTTTCTGTCACTGAGGAGAACAAATGCTGAGGTGGACGTCTTCACTCATGGAGCGGCATAGAGCTAACTGGGCTGATCTGTCTTCTAGTTCTCATTCTGTCTCCTTTAGAGCATCTTATCTTTCACCACTTCTACATAAATATAGAAGATCAAGTGAAACTCAGTGAATTCTGTATTATTAAACAGAAGATGGAGAAGTGTAAGAAGTTAAAACTTAGTCAAAAGAAGGCATTTAAAAATATCTCTGGTTTTGCTATATTTTCACTCTCTGCCTTAGATGATTTAAGTCAACTGCCATCAGATTTTTTCCTCCTATAAAAGAATTAGTCACACTGGATTCTTCTAGGAGAAGGAGAAATATGCTTAAATACCCAGGAGAACTGTTGTGTATGTTAAATAAAATTTGGATTCTAAAGAAAAGTGGAAGGATTTGTTGGCATGACTCTCTAAAGGATTACAGCTTTGCAAGTGGGTGTGCTAATTAAGTCCACTTCATTTCTCCACATGTGCCTGTTTTCACTTACCTTGAAAAATTACAGAACCAATGGCACTTCAACAAGACCTCTTCCTGCATTTATGCAATTGTCAGGACCCACTGATGAATGTGAAGTTCCCACTCCCTCGAGAACTGGTTGAGATTTCTCTCACATATTTCTCAAGTTTTATCTTAATCTTGTATAAAAGATAATCTTTAGAAATTCTTCCCTCAGTAGACTGCTCTATTTTCCCATAAAATACACTTGCAAATAGGTCTGCAGATTTTTCAACACAATGCCTGCAGCAACATCCATGATAAATCCTTTCATGGCCTCAGCTTTCTGTAACCTTCTCCATCCCTCACAATGACACACACTTTTTCTCATTCATCTTTTATTACAATTCAATATTGTACTTGAATATCATTAGCTTGTATGCAGCATTCCCCTCACTCTTTTTTTTTTNAAATGCCAGAAACAAGGGGGCAAATAGAAAAGGGATTTTAAAAAATATGTGCCTTTTTGGGGTGGAGAAGGGAGGGGGAGAGGAAAACTTTGCCAAGTTTTAAGAGCTTTAACAATATTTATGCCTTTGATTTAGTAATTCTACTTTGGAAATCCCTCTAAGGATACTTTCTGTTACATCTGCTTCTCCAGAACTGGGTCTCATGCCGGTTCTTGGACTAATTATGATTTCCCTCTGGCATTTGGCCACTGCCACCTAAGCAAACTACTAAGCAGCTAAGAAGATGAATTTGGCTATTGAGTTGGTAACTAAGAGAGTTATTTCCTCCTTTTATATTGGAAATAGCCTTGCATATATTAAAAAATATATGAGCTTGAGTCTTTGCATGTTGATTCATTTTCTGTGAAGAGATTCACAGAAGTAGAATGACTAGATTGAAGGGTATTAATATTTTTATGACACTAGATTGTTATTACAGAAATTTTAATATTTTTCTTTTTACTAAATTATAGACTTAAATTTGAAACAAGATGGTGAAATACTAGATTCCAATGTCCTCCACCCTTCCCTGCCAAAAACCCAAAACTAAATACCACAGAAACCCTAGAACTTGTACATTCTCAAAATTTTCTTTCAGTAATCACTGAGTGAACTGCAATGGGACAACATAATTGCTCTTTCTGTCACTGAGGAGAACAAATGCTGAGGTGGACGTCTTCACTCATGGAGCGGCATAGAGCTAACTGGGCTGATCTGTCTTCTAGTTCTCATTCTGTCTCCTTTAGAGCATCTTATCTTTCACCACTTCTACATAAATATAGAAGATCAAGTGAAACTCAGTGAATTCTGTATTATTAAACAGAAGATGGAGAAGTGTAAGAAGTTAAAACTTAGTCAAAAGAAGGCATTTAAAAATATCTCTGGTTTTGCTATATTTTCACTCTCTGCCTTAGATGATTTAAGTCAACTGCCATCAGATTTTTTCCTCCTATAAAAGAATTAGTCACACTGGATTCTTCTAGGAGAAGGAGAAATATGCTTAAATACCCAGGAGAACTGTTGTGTATGTTAAATAAAATTTGGATTCTAAAGAAAAGTGGAAGGATTTGTTGGCATGACTCTCTAAAGGATTACAGCTTTGCAAGTGGGTGTGCTAATTAAGTCCACTTCATTTCTCCACATGTGCCTGTTTTCACTTACCTTGAAAAATTACAGAACCAATGGCACTTCAACAAGACCTCTTCCTGCATTTATGCAATTGTCAGGACCCACTGATGAATGTGAAGTTCCCACTCCCTCGAGAACTGGTTGAGATTTCTCTCACATATTTCTCAAGTTTTATCTTAATCTTGTATAAAAGATAATCTTTAGAAATTCTTCCCTCAGTAGACTGCTCTATTTTCCCATAAAATACACTTGCAAATAGGTCTGCAGATTTTTCAACACAATGCCTGCAGCAACATCCATGATAAATCCTTTCATGGCCTCAGCTTTCTGTAACCTTCTCCATCCCTCACAATGACACACACTTTTTCTCATTCATCTTTTATTACAATTCAATATTGTACTTGAATATCATTAGCTTGTATGCAGCATTCCCCTCACTCTTTTTTTTTTCTTTAAAGGACAAACTGCTGTTGTTGTGCACATTTCATCTGGAAATTGACTTTGGTGTTATAGGTTCTAATATATTTACACAACAGGTACAGAAAGGTATTGGAAAAAAGAAATATTTTTAACATCGTAAACCTCTAGCAAAAATATGTGTGTAATAGAATCTGGTATTGTGGTATTACACACATTACGACTGTCACTGTGACTTAGAGCCTTGGTTTAGCTGAAAGAAAATCTATAACCCCAGAAATGCAACAATGTCTGAGTCACAGTTCAGGGTAATAAATGTTTTTCACAGAATACTATAATCCATATTTCCAAAGCTGATGCAACAAAGGAATTTCTACTAGAAATCTTTCAATTTCATGGGTGGAGGCTCCAATGCAGAGAGAAACAGAAAGAAAAAAAAGCATTTAGGAAAAAGATGATGCACTTGAGTGACATGATGGACTGTCAGATATTCAGAAATCTGGCTAGCAAATTTGGTTGCTGTGTACCTCCTCTGATAAAAGGCAACAGAGAGCAAACTTTATTTGAATAACTTTAAGAGTGGGCTATTTCTCTTTAAAGGGCCTGTTCCCTTTAAGAGATGATTGTTTTATGACCAGAACAACTGGGAAGAGGAATCCCAGATGTGGCTCAAGAAGGGCTTTCCTCAAACTGGGGAAGTGAGGGAATAATTAGATTTTACAATTTTATGGCCTTTGATTGGCCTGGGCAGGGGCTGATGATAGTCTGAAGAACATTCTCAAGTGTCTGTGATTGCCAGCTGTGTTCTCTTGACTTCGCTGGGGGTGGGAGCAGATAGGCCAGGTCTAGGTTGGCAAACAGGGCAGCAAACAGTGGGTCTCATGGAAGCACTGAAAGAAGATGGCTGGGTTAGTTTGGCAGGCCTTGTTTTTGGCCAACTTCAACAGTCATTTCTGAAAATTCCGTAGGAACTAGAATACCTTTTTTGTGAGTGTGAGGGAGCACGGGGAGAGTGTCTGCTTGAACCTTGGAATTTGTTATTAGAAAACAAGACTGGCACTACGCTCCATGTCACACAATTTCTGTCCCCTCTAGATCTGTTAAACTCCTACTCACGCCTCAAGATCCATTCAAATGTCCCTTTAGAAATTCTTTGCTCCCACTCTTCAGCTCCCAAAGCAGCTAATTTGTATTCTTTTCATACCACTTATGACATTCCCAAGTTAGTTGCTCACATGGGCAGCTGATCAATTTGTTGAAGATCAGTTCCCCAAAGTCATTTAGCCATATTAAATTCACCACAAGTCAATTGAGGAAACCAATTTGCTTAAAGTGAATTTTATCTGTAAGTCTGTGATTTATTCATCATAAGCTCCTTGAAGGCAGAAACCTTGCTGATTCATACCTGGTGCTCCTGCGTATAACTTGAAATATTGAAGGGGTTAGTAGATGCTTAGTGCTTATTGAATTTAATTGAATATAATTGTAATATAAAATAGCTTCATGTTTTTCTTGCTTTCTATATGTTCACATTTTCTATCTGGCTTCTAATGAGCAGACCACACCTGGACAGACTATATGGATCCTGAGAAGTGGTTTTCTCCCATGCCTGTCCTGTAGGCATAGAGTCTGCATAGATTTATGTGGGAATTTCAGCTCTTTATTGGGTTTAGCGCCTCTTAGCCCTTCCAGTAGCTTGTGTTCTGCCTGCTTTACTATAGCTTCTTAAAAAGATTCATGTTTGGTTATAATTTTTTCTTGTCCCTTTCATTTAGTTTCATTGTTGCTTCATTACATAGTTGACTTATCACTGTTATGAGAAATGCACTGGACGTCTTTTTCTGTTCTCTCTGAGAACTCACATTTCAGATATCAACAGTACACAAAGTTCAGGGAAATTAAGGCAAGTAACTGGGACCTCTTTGGAAGAAGGTAGTGATGTAGTAACAGTGTTGTATGCCCATCAACAGCACTCCATCCCTTGCCTGCCAAAGACCCCCAGTTTGCTAAGGTATTGGGTGGCCATATGCCCCAGAGATAGTGGGGCCCTTTCTAGCTCCAGGGAGAGAATGAATGAATCCAAGTCAATCCTAGTGATCCATTCACATGTGCCAGTGAGTGGCTCAGGAGTGGGCATCAAGGCCAACACTGGCCAATGAGGTATAAGAGGATGCCTCTTGCAAAACTTCAGAAGATTTTTCTCCCTCCTATTCTTTTTCTGCTCTGAATGCTGCTCTGTGAGGATTTGGTCTTTGGTGACTATTTCTTCTGACCACAAGGAAGGAAGCTAGAAGAAGCACCCAAAGGTAGAACCCAGACAGACCCTGACATTGAGCCACAAGTGCCCCCGTGCTGCAGCTGACTCATCTCAGACTTTACCTGGGTTTTCTGCTGAAAACATCCTAACTAAAAAAAGTGTTGTCATGATTTACAAAATAGTTGAGTCCTCTGACAGTGAATATTTGGTAGATGTCCCCTGAGTCCTTTAATCCCAGCCTGCCATGAGGCCTATGTGACTTTAGAGTCAGCCAGTTCTCTGATCCAACTCTGGTGTGCCATCATTTACTAGCCATGTGATTCAGAGCAAGTTATTGAACTTCCATGAACCTCATATTCATTCTCTGTACACATTGCTGGAAATTTGAGGCTCTTACTAACTCTCACTTCATCCCTGACCGTCATGACACCCAAGCTGAAGATTTTGGAGAATTTTACTTCAAATGTTATTATCCCATCATCCTGGCTTCTAGGGTTTATTTGAATCAGTTGCTGGGCTGAGTCTGGAGGATCAGCCCCTGCTGCTCAGGGCAAAGGGAGAGTGAAGACAGGTACCATGCAGATACTGCTCTCTGTTGCTGTGAGCTTGCAGTCGATCTAAGGAAGGCAGGAGAACCTTGGCTGCAATCCTCCCACATAACAGGAAGTAGAGAAAAGTCAGTGTATCTGTCAAAGTCAGAAGGCACAGATGGAGAAGTTAAGGGAAGATTGATAACGAGATGATTAAAAAAGGTGTGGGCAGGTTTAGGGAATCAGTTGCTACTCCTGTGCTTGAGCTGGAAATGGCTACCAGAAACTCTTGAGACCCACATCCATCAGAGTGAATTCTCTGCCAATCATGGCTGCCAAGGAGGGCTACCCAACAGGGTCTACTGCCTTAAGTAGAGGAGTGCAGCTATTGACACCCCAGGGAGAATAAATTCACATGTTTCATGTTTTCCCATGCTCTAGTTTCCTCCAGTGTCTCTTACTGATGGAGCCCAACTAGAAGCCAGAAGGCAAGGGTGCCCATTGATGTAAGCTGTACAAGTCAGCCTCCTCAGGCACAGATTAGGGTGTGAAGGGTGGAGAACAAGTTTGGAGGGGCACATGATGAATAATATCAATGTAATGAATAAATCAATATAACTTGATTTTGATGAACAGTGCAATGCTATCACGTTCAGTAACTTTCCCGAAGATCCATAGCTAGGAAGTGCTGGAGCTGGGATTTGTATCCTGGCATTTGCTCTGTAGTCTTCGCTTAGGGTCCTATGTGATGCAGACTTTCAGTAAGTCCCAGGTTTTGAGATTTTGCCCCTGTTGTCGCCATGTGTATTAAAAAATGAAAGTCAGATTCTCTGCAACAAAACCACCCCTTATTGATGCTGTTTTCCATACTTCTGAGCATCAGAAGTGTCAGTGTTATACACACTTTATTTCATCTTATTATAATTAAGAATGTCTTTATGAAAGAGTTTAAGATTTACCCATATTTTTAATGTGGAGAAAAAGAAGCTGTGTAGGCAGAGAGCAAGATTATTCTAAACCTCCTCGCCAAGAGAACCGTGGAGTAAGAAACTGAATTTGATTGCCTTGATTGGCCCCTATTTATGTTTATTTTTCAGTTTAGGTGGCCAGATATTTTTTGCTCAAGAACTCTATATTTAGTCAGGGTTCTCCAGAGAAACAGAATCATTAGGCTATATATATATACATGTATGTATATATATGAAGTGAAGTGAGGAGAAGTCGCTCAGTTGTGCCCGACTCTTTGTGACCCCGTGGACAGTAGCCTGCACCATGCTCCTCCATCCATGGGATTTTCTAGACCAGAGTACTAGAGTGGGTTGCCGTTTCTCTCTCTCTCTCTCTCACTCTCTCTCTCTCTCTCTCTCTCTCTCTCTTTCTCTCTTTCTCTCTCTCTC
>SJYV01031953.1:370246-387880 GCA_006410875.1 Neotragus pygmaeus | reverse complement strand
TTTAAAAAATATTTATTTATATATATATTTAGATATTTATTTATTTGGCTGCATCAGGTCTTGCTTGAGGCATGTGGGATCTTTGTTGTGATATGCAGGCTTAGTTGCTCTGTGGCATGTGGGATCTTAGTTCCCCCATCAGGGATAGAACCCACATCCTTTACACTGGAAGACCGATTCTTAACCATTGGCCCACCAGGAAAGTCTCCGACATAGTGATTTGACATTTGTATACGTTATGGAATGATCACCACAATGAGTCTAGTAACCCCCTGTTCCTGTACAAAGTTATAATATTATTGGCTATATTCTTTATGCTGTAAATCTTCATGGCTTGCTTATTAATTAGTATATACAAATTTTAGTCTATTTTGAAGTTATATTTCAAAGTTATTATTAAATTAACTTACTCTATTAGATCTCTCTTAGTTCAATTATTTTTTAAAGAATTTTGCAGTATTCCAAATTCTCCATCAAAATATTGTATCTATGTCCCTCTAGTTTATCTTCACCCTGGAATTAAAAAAAATCATTTTCCTCTGTCAATTTTGTATATTTCCATACAGATGAATTATTTCTTGGTTAGTGTCATTATGTTCCATCCATTTGCCATTTTCTGTGGACAAAGCATGGACTTTCCTTTCCATAACAATGCTTGCCATTCCGTTAAGTGTGCTGATATCCACAGAATGACCTTTGGAAATTTTTTTAGAAGTTCAGGTTTATACGCTACTCTGGACATGAATGCATGGATATATCATAATCTGAGCTTGGCTTCTGAACTTCTTTTTAGCCATTTCACTCCTAAGGCTTGTCAGACGTCTCTAACATCTGTTTTATTTATTATCATATAATTTTAGTTTTATATAAATACCTTTGCCATTAAAAAAAAAATTGAGGTATTGTTCATTTACAACATTAGTTTTCAGGTGTACAACATAGTATTTCAAAATTTTTACAGATTATATTCCATTAGAGTTATTATAAAATATTGGTTATATTCCCTGTGCTGTATAATATATCCTTGTAGCTTATTTATTTTTTACATGATAGTCTCTACTTCTTAATCCTCTACCGCTATCCTGTTCCCTCTCTTTCCCTCTCCCACTGGTAACCACTAGTTTGTTTTTTGTAACTGAGTCTGTTGCTTTTCTATTATATTCACTAGTTTCTTTTACTTTTTAGATTCTAAATATGTGATAATATACATTATTTGTCTTTCTCTGTCTGACCTATTTCACTTAGCATAATATCCTCTAGGTCTATCCATGTTGTTANTAACTGAGTCTGTTGCTTTTCTATTATATTCACTAGTTTCTTTTACTTTTTAGATTCTAAATATGTGATAATATACATTATTTGTCTTTCTCTGTCTGACCTATTTCACTTAGCATAATATCCTCTAGGTCTATCCATGTTGTTACAAATGTCAAAATTTTATTCTTTTTTTTCTGGCTGAGTAGTATTCCATTGTGATATGTGAGTGAGAGAGAGTGTGTGTATATACTCTGTCCGTTCATTTGTTGATGGACACTTGGGTTGTTTCCATGTCTTGCCTAATGTGAATAATGCTGCTATGAACATTGGGGTGTGTATGTCTTTTTTATCTTTGGATTAAACATGCAGAAAGGGAACTGCTAGATCATATGGAAGTTGTATTTTACTTTTTTGAGGAGCTTCTTTGTTGTTTACCACAATGACTACACCATTTTACCCACCAAGTATGCATGAGGGTTCCCTATTCTCCATACCTTTGTCAACATTTGTTGTTTGTGGTCTTTTTGATGATAACCATTCTGACAAGTGTGTGGTGTTATCTCATTGTGGATTTGATTTGCATTTCTCTGCAGACTAGCAATACTGAGCATCTTTTCATGTGCCTGTTGGCCATCTTTATGTCTTCTTTGGGAAAATATCTGTTCAGATCTTCTGCCCCCTTTTTAATTGTGTTGTTTGCTTTTTGATATTGAGTTGTTGGGGCTGCTTATATATTTTAGATATTAACCCCTTATTGGTCACAACGTTTCAGACATTTTCTCCCATCTGGTAGGTTGTCTTTTTGTTGTGTTGATAGATTGCTTCACTGTGCAAAGTTTTTCAGTTTTGTGTAGTCCCATCTGTTTATGCTTGTTTTTGTTTCAGTTGTCTGAGGAGACCGACCCCTCCCCAAATATTGCTATGACCAGTGTCTAAGAATGTATTCCCTGTCCTCTTCTAGAAGTTTTATGGTCAGGTCTTACATTTAAGTCTGTAAACCATTTTGAGTTTACTTTTGTATATTGTGTAAGAAACTAGCCCAGTTTGATTCTTTTGCATGCAGCCATCCAGCTTTCCCAATACTGTTGATTAAAGAGGCTGTCTTTTCCCATTGTATATTCCTGCCTCCTTTGTAGTAGAGTATTGACCATGTAAACTTAGGCTTATTTCTGGACTTGCTATTCTCTTCTACTGATTTATGTCTGGTTTTGTGCCAGTGTCATGTTGTTTTGATTACTGCAGTTTTATAGCATAGTTTGAAATCAAGGATTGTGATAACTCCAGCTTTGTTCTTCTTTTCCCCAGTTGCTTTGGCTATTCAGGGTCTTTTGTGTTTTCATGCAAATTTTAGAATTATTTGTCTTAGTTTTGTGAAAAACTAAAAATCCCTATCATATTTTGATAGGGATTTCATTGAATCTGTAGATTGCCTTGAGTGGTATGGTCATTTTAGTAGTTTTAATTATTTTAATCCATGAGCATGGTATTATATGTTTTTAATTGTGAATCTTCAATTTCTTTCATCAGTGTCTTATGGTTTTCAGAATATAACTCTTTTACTTCTTTGATTAGATTGATTTCTAGGTATTTTATTATTTTTGATGCAATTATAAATGGGATTGTTTTCTTAATTTCTCTTTCTGGTAGTTTGTTATTGTTATTGTTCAGTTGTTAATTTGTGTCCGACTCTTTGCTATCCAATGGACTATAGCATGCCAGACTCCTCTGTCCTCCACTATCTCCCAGAGTTCACTCAAATTTATGTCCATTGAGTTGGTGATGCTATCTAACCATCTCACCCTCTGCTGCTCCCTTCTCCTTTTGCTTCAGTATTTCCCAGCATCGGTGTCTTTTCCAATGAGTTGGCTATTTGAATCAGGTGGTCAAAATGTTGGAGCTTCAGCTTCAACATCAGACCTTCCAATGAATATTCAGGGTTGATTTCTCTTAGGATTGACTAGTTTGATCTTGTAGTCCAAGGGACTCTCACAAGTCTTTTCCAGCACCACAGTTTGAAAGCATCAGTTCTTTGGTGCTCAGCTTTCTCCATGCTCCAACTCTCACATCTGTAGAAGACTACTGAGAAAACCATAGCTTTGACTATATGTCAAAGCTTTGTCAGCAAAGTGATGTCTCTGCTTTTTAATATACTGTCTAGTTTGTCATAGCTTTCCTTCCAAGAAGCAAGTCTTTTAAAATTTCATGGCTGCAGTCACCATCCTCAGTAATTTTGGAGCCCAAGAAAAGAAAATCTGTCACTGCTTCCACTTTCCCCGCTTCTATTTGCAATGAAGTAATGGGACTAGATGCCATGATCTTAGTTTCTTGAATATTCAAGTTTCAAGCCAGCTTTTCACTCTCCTCTTTCATCTTTATCAAGTGGCTTTTTGGTTCCTCTTCTTCTGCCATTAAAATGATGTCATCTGCCTATCTGAGGTTATTGATATTTCTCCCAACAATCTTGATTCCAGCTTGTGATTCATCCAGCCCAGCATTTTGCATGATATATCTGCATGTAAGTTAAGTAAGCAGGATGACAATATACAGCTTTGATGTTTTCC
The DNA here is from genome assembly GCA_006410875.1 of Neotragus pygmaeus. Taxonomy (NCBI): domain Eukaryota; kingdom Metazoa; phylum Chordata; class Mammalia; order Artiodactyla; family Bovidae; genus Neotragus; species Neotragus pygmaeus. The sequence goes on along the minus strand of SJYV01031953.1, from coordinate 384,062 downwards.
TTTCCCAATTTTTGAACCAGTTGGTTGTTCCATGTAAGGTTCCAACTGTTGCTTCTTGACCTGTATATAGATTTCTCAGGAGATAGGTAAGGTAGCCTGGTATTCTCATCTCTTTAGAATTTTCCATAACTTGTGATCCACACAAAAGTTTTAGTGTAGTCAATGAAGTAGATATTTTTCTGAAATTCCCTTGCTATCTCCATGATCCAACGAATGTTGGCAATTTGATTTCTAGTTCCTCTGCCTTTTCTAAACCCAGCTTGTACATCTGGAAGTTCTTGGTTATGTACTGCTGAAGCCTCACTTGAAGGATTTTGAGCATAACCTTGCTTGCGTATGAAATGAGCTCAGTTGTACTCACTCACTGTAGTTTAAACATTCTTTGGCATTGCCCTTCTTTGGGATTGCAGTGAAAATGTACCTTTTCCAGTCTGTGGCCACTGCTGAGTTATCCACATTTCCTGACATATTGAGTTCAGTACTTGTTAGTGTATAGACATGCAACAAATTTCTGTATATTAACTTTGTAACTTGAATTTTACTGAATTAATTTTTTAGAAATGGAAAACTCTTATTCTTTACAGTTAGAGTATTTGTCTATTCTAAAAACCCATAAGTATTAGCTAAAAAACTATTAAAACTAGTAATCGAGTTTACAAAGGTGACCACTCACAAAATCTTTTCCATGTGCTTAGTTGTATGCTAACAAGAAATGTAAAGGATCTTTATGATGTTAAAATGAGGAGCCTAACCATTTTTTGATACTATTTAACTTCTGACAGTTTGTAAGCCTTACCTGTCCCTCCTCCCTTTGTACCAGACATCTGGGAAAGTTGATAAGAAAGTGCAGCCTCCTTTGGCATGGGTGGCAGACAGTCTCTTTTCTCATATGGGAACACACATCCTAAGCTACCCTTCCCCTCCCCAAACACAGTGAAACTCAGTAAAAAATCAAGTCTGTTTTCCTTTTCTTGTTCTCTCAGGCAATTTTGCACCTGCTTGAGAGTGCTGCCATGTGCCTGAATAAATCTCAATTCTACGAGTAATATATATGTTCATACCCTCTTGAGGTGTGCTGTCATAGTCTTGACACTGGAGTTGAGCTTATATACAGCAGACATAAAATGACTGAGATGAAGAGTCATAGCTATAATTTACTAATTCTCATTATGTTTTTACATACTGTTTTCAGAGCATTGAATCATTTAATCTTTACAACAACCCTATGAGGTAGATAATATCATTACTTTCATCTTAGAGATGAGGAAATAGAGGTCAGAAGTTAGTTATTCTGTACTAGATCACATAACTTCAAAGGAAGGATTAGGATTTAAATTCAGAAGTCTGGTTCCAGAGCCCTACTCATCCACAGTTGTTATTTAATTGCCAAGTTGTGTCTGACTCTTTGCGACCTCGTGGACTGCAGCATGCCAAGCTTCCCTGTCCCTCACCATCTCCCATAGTTTGCCCAAGTTCATGTCCATTGAATCAGTGATGCCATCCAACTGTCTCATCCTCTGTCATCCTATTCTCTGTCTGCCTTCAATCTTTCCCAGCATCAGGGTCTTTTCCAATGAGTTGGCTGTTCGTTATCATGAGCTTTAGCCTCAACATCAGTCCTTCCAGTGAGTATTCAGTCACTGTATGGAAGATATATTTTACCCTGTTAGCCATCTCATGTTTGGCTTAATATTTTAAATGAAAACCACACCAGTAAGTCTATCCCATAGTGCTTACAACATGCATTTATTTTCTCTTGATGCATGGTTTGGCATTTTTGCTTTTAACTGCTGATTTGTGATATTTATTTACTTTTGGCTGTGCTGGATCTTCATTGCCGTGCATGGGCTTTCTCTAGTTGCTATTAGCAGGGTCTACTCTCTAGCTGTGGTGCGTGGGCTTCTTATTTGTGGTGGCTTCTTCTGTGGCAGAGTATGGGCTCTAGGGAACTCAGGCTTCAGTAGTTGTGGTGCAGGGTTTTAGTTGCTCTGTGGCATGTGGAATCTTCCTGGGCCAGGTGTCAAACTCGTGTCCCCTGTATTGGCAGATAATTCTTAACCATGGGACTACCAGGGAAGTCCTGATTTGTGGTACGTTTTTGAAATCTGGCATGCCCAACAGGACTTTGAAGATTAAATGGAGGCACAGAATGTTTAAGTAAACTTCCCTAAGAGGCACACATCCATGAAGAGGTAAAGCCAGTATCTGCCTCTGTTGTCTTTCTGATTTAATAATTGACATTCATATACTGATTTATAACTAAAATGCATGTTATATACATTATTTCATTTAATAATTTCAGGAATTTTGGAAAGATAAATTAGTGGAGGTATAAATCCCACATTGTCCAGATGAGGAAACTGAGACCTAGAAAGGTTATATAATTAATCCAAGATGACACTTGTATTAAATCTGTGTAGCAAGACCAAAATGTGGCCCTTGATGTGATATCTTTCTTTCAGGGAAGCCCTGAATCAGCCACAGGTGTACATATATCCCCTCCCTTTTGAATCTTCCTCCCCATCCCACCCCCTAGGTTAATATAGAGCTCCAGTTTCAGTTTCCTGAGCCATACAGCAAATTCCCATCAGCTATCCATTTTACATATGGTAATGTAAGTTTTCATGTTACTCTTTCAATACATCTCACCCTCTCCTCCCCTCTCCCCATGTCCATAAATCTATTCTCTATGTCTGTTTCTCCATTGCTGCCCTCTAAATAAATTCTTCGGTACCATTTTTCTAGATTCTGTATATGTGTGTTAGAATACAATATTTATCTTTCTCTCTCTGACTCACTTCACTCTGTATAATAGTCTCTAGGTTCATCCACCTCATCAGAACTGACTCAAGTGTGTTCCTTTTTATGGCTGAATAATGTTAAATTGTGTATATATACCACAACTTCTTTATCCATTTATCTGTTGATGGACATCTAGGTTGCTTCCATATTCTAGCTATTGTAAATAGTGCTGCAATGAACAGTGGGATACATNATGACTCTAATAGCCCAGGCTCCCCTGTCCCTGGGATTCTCCAGGCAAGAACACTGGAGTGGGTTGCCATTTCCTTCTCCAGTGCATGAAAGTGAAAAGTGAAAGTGAAGTCACTCAGTCGTGTCCGACTCTTAGCGACTCCATGGACTGTAGCCTACCAGGCTCCTCCGTCCATGGGATTTCCCAGGCAAGAGTACTGAAGTGGGGTGCCATTGCTTTCTCATATTATATCATTGTATTCCTCAGATATATTTCATTATATCACCCCATTTTCTTTCCTCTCTTTTCATGACTCTTATAGCAAGTATATCAGACTACTTGGTATTGTCATTGAGGCTCCATTGATATTTTTCAGCTTTCCTTTTCTGTGTTTCAATTTGTAGTTTCTACTGCCTCATTATCACGTTCATCAATCTTTCCCTCTGTAGTGACCATTATGCTAAAAGTTCATGCAGTGATTTATTCATTTCAAATACTCTATTTTCCAGTTCTCGACTTTACATTGTTTTATCCAATAGTTTCTAGTTATCTACGAAATCATCTATAAGTTCACTTGTGATGTCAGTCTTTACCTTTAAATTCTTTTTTTTTAACTTTTAAATTCTTGAACTTATTTGTAGTGGGAGTGTTAAAGTCCTTGTTGGCTAATTTTAGTATCTGTGTTAGCCCTGGGTCTATTTCTGTTGCCTCCACCCCATGCACTCATGGTGAGGACACATCTATGTCACATACCTTTCAAAATCCTGAACAGGAATCAAAGCACAAATAAACTTTCCTTGGATCTTCAGAATTTAAGTTAGATTTCATAACTCTCTGATCCCCTCTGATGCTCATGTCTAACTTTCTAGTCCTCTTTAACCCCTTTTCCAAACTTTCCTCCTTTATTTTGACTCAACTCAAAGTTTTTTTTCCAGTCTGGAATGAAAGACCTCAGTTTCAAATTTGTGGTACCCAGGGATCTATGGATGTACACTTAGAGGACAATAAGGATTCTTTTTTTCTTTAAAAGGAATCTGTGTTTTACACGAATTGAAGAACTCACACAGNATTTTGACTCAACTCAAAGTTTTTTTTCCAGTCTGGAATGAAAGACCTCAGTTTCAAATTTGTGGTACCCAGGGATCTATGGATGTACACTTAGAGGACAATAAGGATTCTTTTTTTCTTTAAAAGGAATCTGTGTTTTACACGAATTGAAGAACTCACACAGTTTTTACTTTATATTCTATAATAAGACAGTGGTTATCAAACTATAGATCATAATCTAAATCTGACCTATGGCTTGTTTTTGCATGGACCACCAGCTTAGAATGGATTTTACATTTTTAAATATTGTAAAAAGAAAAAGAATATGCAGCTGACTTCTAAAATCTAAATCTAAAATATTTACTATCTGGCTTTTTATAGAAAAGTTTGTCAAGCTCTGCGTAAAAGGCTGGCAGGGATAAGGAAGCCTCTCTCAAGTGGAACTGTCATTCCAAGTGTTTATTTTACCTTTTCTTGGGCTGAAAGAAGGTGAGGTGGTACCACAGCCTGTCTTTATCTTTGCAGGGCCTTCAGTTATACCCTGATGCAAAGGGTGATTGTTTGGGCCTGTGGTAACACATCCCTTACTCTGCTGACATGAGCATGGAGACATGGACATCCTCACACGGGCCAGATGCAGCTGAAGGCCCAGTGTAAGTCCTCCTGAGAACGTCCTTCCAGCTGGTAAAGGTAGCTCAGAGCAGAGATATATCTGAGCAGAACACAGCCGTCTTCAGGCAGAGCTCTTCTCTCTCTTCTGCTGTTTGTGTGCTGTGAGGACTTATGTTAGTGAGGAAAGAGAATGTGAATATCATTTCTGTTGGGTGGTACTGTGAATCCTCTCCAGGCCTTTGGGAGGCCCCTGTGGGATGGTAGCATGCTTTATGTTAGGTGCTGGTTGTGAACAGTGCTATTTATCATCTCTGTGACTTTTAGACTGTCTGTCAGCTTTCTTAGAGCAATAAGTAAGTGACTATGGGTCTCCAGAGATTGGAAGTCTTCTCTTTTTGTGTAATAGCCTGGTGAAAAGGGGCTGAAATATAGCTTTCCTCCATAATTTCTTTATCATCCTCCTGTTCCATATTTAAGTGCTATTATCAGGAAGTCATTCTTCTCAGAAATAATTTGAAAGAAAGTTGCTTACAAAGGCATCAAGCAAAGGGGACAACTTTTGTAGGATCAAAATGGGAAAGTGATTGAATTCCAGGTTATTTCTCCATTCTGTCTGTAGAAACTGGGGCATATAGATGGCAGAGCAAATAGGAAACTGTGGGTAAACATGCTGGAATGTACAGCGGGTAATGGATATTGAGGGATGATCTTGTCATGCATGCTAATCAGATACTTTTATGAGTTCAAATTTAATTAGCATTTGGAAATTAACAAGGCTAGAAGGAAGGGCAATGGATTTTTAAGTGTTGGCGATGGATAGGTACTGTTTGGAGTGCATAGATAAATGAAGATTTAATTTGTAATACATAATGAGCCAGGTGCCTATAAAATAACTTGTTTATCAAGTGGTTATCACAGAATAAAACAATGGAAACATTTGAGGCTAGAGAATATTATTACAGTTTTTGGTTAAAATCAGTTTTGTAGATGGACATTCATTTGTAGTGTTCAAATTGGGTAATGTCAATATTTCAGTGTCTCTGTTTCTTCTTCAAGGAATGGGGCATGAGATAACTTCTGGTCTTACGTCTTTTGTTCATTTACCTTAAGTAGTGTGTGTGTTGGGCTTCCCTGGTAGCTTAGCTGGTAAAGAATATGCCTGCAATGCAGGTGACCCAGGTTCAATCCCTGGGTTGGGAAGATCCCCTGGAGGAGGGCATGGCAACCCACTCCAGGATTCTTGCCTGGAGAATCCCATGGACAGAGGAGCCCTGTGGGCTATAGTTGCAGAGTCAGACACAACTGAGCACAGCACAGTGTGTGTGTTGGGTCAGGATATGCTCCTGGAGGAGAGGGAAGTGGAGTTCTGTACCATTTCTTCTAGAATCTTCTAATGTTTAGAGCATTTATTTTTTGATTATCTTTTTGGTGAAGGGCCTGAGAAATGAGGAGCATATAGATTCTCCATCATTGCAGGAGACGAGAAGGCAGTGCTATTTCTTGAGGATTTAGTTAAGAGTTAAGTAGCTCAGGAGTTATGTGGGATACCCATGCAGACAGTGGCTCACACAAAGTGGGTGCATGGCTGTGACATGGTGCTGTAGAGTGGAACTCACTTCAAGGTTCAAGTACCAGCCTTGCAACCAACTGCTTTTCTCTCTCTCTCTCACACTTTCTTTCAAAGTCACATCCTGTGAGCTGGGGAGGAGTCATTTTGGCCAGAAGTGGAGGACCAGGCTGCAGTGTTTTTAATTTATGCTAGGAATGAATTTGTGTTTCTGTTTTTCACTTTCTCTTCTTTTTTTCCAAGGAAATATATTTTAGTATGTGTATCTTGGAGCGTGTGGGCAGTCCACACATTCTAAGGAAATCCAGGAACTCACCCAGGTCTTCAGGCTTGGGGAAAGGGACATAGAAGGCCATCTTGTGTAGCCATTCTCAGACCTGACTCTGCAACTAGGCCCCCTCTCTAGGGCCTGAAAAATTCAGTTCCTAGGCCCCACTTCTGGAAATTCGACTTAGTCATTCTGAGGACCTAGGAGTTTATGGTTAAAGAAAGCACCTTGGTGGGTTTCACTGGGCAACTGGGTTTGGGAACTTTGGAAGCAGTTCCTCTCCAGCCTGTGAGTGGGAGCACACTTCAATCCTCCCAGTATGTAGAGACTATAAAGGTCAGATGACACATACAGTCGTAAATTTTGGCATCAGAACACTTTGCCATCTTCGGGCCTTGTTGTCTCTGATCTTTTTAAAGCACAAACTCTTGCCTCCCTCTGCTTCCTGCCCCTGGGAGCCTTTCATATGTCCCAGGTATTAGGGTTGGGAGTCGCCGGGAGATCCAGTCTCTGGAACTGTGTTCCTGTAACATGTAGCTTATGAGAGGGAATATGAATAATCTAGACCAGGCTTTGCACAGGCAGCACCTTGTGAGCTTCCTGCACAGGGCCCTCCTATGCCCTAGGGAATCCGGAATTTTCTTGGCAGCAGGAAGTGATGAGGTCAGTGCACTGAAGGTTCTACCCTAGAAAAGGCAAAGCAGGAAGGTGACTGGAAAATGCTGGTTTACAATAAAATGTGTTGGACCATCACAGAACCCCAGAGAGAAATAAATTTAGTAACTTTGTTTTTATCATTGTTCCTAAATTTCCATAGTGGAGAATTAGGGACTAGTTTCCAAGGTGGGGATCCTTTGCAGCTTTTGTGTATTTTGAAGTGGGGTCTCTGGGGGCTCAGGGCAGGGAGGAGACGTCACTGCCACTCAGGAGCACCCAGAATAAGAGCTGGAAGATTTACGACGTGAATATGTGTGGTTAAAACCAGGGCGGGGAAGCAGTCCAGCTCTTCACTGACAACTGTTTGTTTTGAGATAAATTTAAACAGGGCTGTTAAGAGAGTTTCACGTTTGTGCAAGTGCCTTTCATGAACAATAGTTTCCAATCATTTAATAATGACCTTGGCACTTTGAGCAGAACAGCACAATTCTCAGTCTGTCCCCAGCTTTGCAAAGAACACTTCCTGTTCTCCTTAATCGCTTCTCCCATCTGGGAAGCACCAGGCTCTCTGGAAGACACCTGTTTTCGCGCCTGTTGTTTTCAAAGCTTGGATCCCTGGCTGGTCCTGAATAGTTGTGAGTGAGGTGATGGGGGCCGGAAGGTCAAGCTGCCTGTCCTGTGAAGCAGAAAATCATGAAGTGTAGGTGAAAAATCCCCATCATCTCAGGGCCTGCTTGTGAATTCCCAAGTGAGGCTACACGTGGTTCATAGAATTTTTTCTTAGTAAAGGTGACTTCTGTTCATTTTGAAGAAGAATTCATGGAGAAGGAGAAAAGAACAATTTTGAAGAAGAAAATAAGATTTAGAAGAACAAAGAAACATATACAAAGTTGCAGGAGGAAAAAAAAATCTTGTTTAGTTTTTATGTCCTTAGGAGACCAGCACCTATATTATAGAAGATTATCCTGTATATCCATGAATAGATTGCTTGGTGCTTGGTAAAGACAATGATTCTTTTTTTTTTTTTTTTTTTTGACAGTGAGTTTTTTTTTCTTTAGCATATAGTTCACTGGCTTTTTTTTTTCCTTAATTTATTTTTAATTGGAGGATAATTGCTTTACAATGTCATGTTGTTTTTTGCCGTACTTAACAATTATACAAAGCATAATTACATAAGGGCATAACCGTGTTTTTAGTAAAGTAAAAAAAGAGTAAAAAGAGTCTTAATTACATAGACATGTTTTTAGTAAAGGTTCCCATGTTTGTGGGCTGAGAACCCAACATTATAAAGGCTGAGGTCGAGGATAGGGTGGTGGAGTGTAAATTTTTTGACTTTTTCTCAGTCCTTGTGTAACAGCAGGGCTTACTGAAGAAATGGCCCCAGGCAACTTTGAGCAGGGGCTTACTGGCTTTAGCAATCTTTCCTGGCAGCATAATGTACTTGCCAGCATTGGCAATTCCCATGGGGACAACTTCCCACAAGAGTCTGAGTGGCCTGTACCTCCCATTCCTCTATGAAGCCACTACGGACTTGGACACTGCAAATATCACTGTGATGTGGGCTTGCAGGGTAGCAGAGAGATTGTGCAAGAAGTATCAACACAGTGTAAAACTCAGCCCCTGCCCTCAAGTGCTGTACTGTCCACATGAGAATTCACCCATGGAAAAGGCTTAAGAGTGTTTACTCAGGTATGTTGGAATTGACAAACTTTGAAACAAACAACAGCAGAGTCCAGGAGTGATTAGAGTGTCATAGGGCTAATCAACAGAGATATTTTAAAAAAGAGAGCTTAAAATTCAAAGCCAGGTAATAGAATAATGATAATACTAATAATGAGCAGGTGACAACAATAAAATACTGTGATATTTTTCCAACACTCAAAGCTCATTTAGAAGTTGACTCCATTTGTTAGAGTACTTGTGAGACCCTCATTATCCTTATGTTGTGGGCAAGGAAGTGGAGGCTCAGAAGAACTGAGCCTTTGTTTCTAGCATATTCCATGCAGAACAATATAGAACTCTGATTGCAGGATGAAGCCTTGACCTGTCGCAGGAGTTCAGGAGTTCATATCTCCCTCTGGCCTTCTTCAAGCTCCTTCTGAAGATAAGCTATTACATTAATTATGTCACCGTGTTAGTGTCTCTTTTGGAGGGAGAAGTGGTAAAAGTAATTTTTGTTGTTCAGTCACTAAGTTGTGTGTGACTCTTTTGTGACCCCATGGACTGTAACCTGCCAGGTTCCTCTGTCCATGGGATTTTTCCAAAGAATACTGGAGTGAGTTGCCATTTCCTTCTCCAGGGGATCTTCCCCACCCAGGGATTAAATCTGTGTCTCCTACATTAGCAGGCAGATTCTTTACCATTGAGCCACCAAAGAAGCCTGTAATTTTCAGAGAGTTATAAAACAGTAAGTTTGAAGTCATTTCATTTTTGCATATATACATGAAAAAAATGATATATGCCAATTTGTTAGTAGTGGTTATTTCTGATATGTATAATTATAGCTTATCTTTACATTTTTTATCCTCTTGTAAATTATAGAAATGAGTATGTGTTGTTTTGTATTAAAGAAAAAAATCCCTAAAATAGTAAATCAAAAGAACAGATTCCAGGGTTTAAAAAAAATTTCTAGTTTACTTTTAGGATGTTCTACCTGTTTTATTTTCATGAAATAAAATATTTTACTAAATACTAGAAAAGTCAGTTTATAATAATCAGTTTAATTTATAACTTTTGTATATATGCCTGTTGTATATATTATTATGCTTTCTTTAATCAAGTCCTTTCTGTTAGATATCTATTTTTTCAACTAATCGTTATTGTAAGAAAAGCTAGAGCAAACACAATTGGCTAAAATGAATTAAAATCAAGTAGAAACATCCTGCCCCTGCCTCCCCAATATTGAAAAAATAGTAAAAATTCCTTTCTGAAAAATTTTATTCATTTCCAACCCAGTTATTTTTTTAACAAGATTATGATCTTAACAAAGGAATGGGATGAAAATAACCTATGTCAAGTACTGCAGCCACTCACAAGGGAGTCTTTATTGTACTTTTTGTTTTTGTATTTTAGTAGGTTTTAAAATCAGAAATGAATTATAGTTGTGGTAGGAGAGACACAGTTCATTTTAGACTGATATTCTTAGTTACTGTAAGGATGATCAAGCACAATAGTACATGGTTTTACAGGATCTTTAAATAGCATAGATAAAGAAACATTTATGTATATAGGGGGCATGCATGCACCCTCAGTCACTTCAGTCATGTCTGACTCTTTGCAACTCTATGAACTGTAGCCTGCTGGGCTCCTCTGTCCATGAGATTTCCTAGGCAAGAATACTGGAGTGGGTTGCCATTTCCTTCTCCAGGGGATCTTCCTGACCCAGGGATTGAATCCATGTCTCATATGTCTCCTGCATTGGCAGGTGGGTTCTTTACCACTAGCGTGTAGGGGGTAGGGTGAGGTAATAACTTACTGTTTATCTGCCTGAACATCCCTGGAAAGGGTTGCAACATTTCTTGTTGAGCGCTCCTGTAGAACAATGGAACAGTTGCATTCTCATCATAAAGATTATGAGAACCAAATGTCCAAGGATAGTGACATTTTTTTATTCAGAAAATATTGTGTTTCCAGAACCTTGCTAAGGAAGTAGGGATAAGGAGGGCTTCAGAGATGAATAAAAAACCACCTCATATTGCCACCTCTCACAAGATATAGCATCTCCTAGATATCCTCTAAGTTCCTGCAGAGCTTTAGAAATTCCTCTATATAGCACTTAATTGCAATGATTTGTTCAGGGTTTCATCCCATCTGGTGGATGGTGAAGTTCCCTAAGGGAGTCCCTAGAAAATGTTTCTTGTTTATTAAGAATGAATGGATAAATGAATGAATGAGCTGTGTCATAAAGAGTGGAATGACTCTGTTGTATAATGAGTGGAGAACAAGGAAGGGAAAGGTCAGGGAAATGGTTTCATGGAGATGAAATGATGGCTTTATGACTCTATGAGATGTTTGCTACATCTGTCCTGTACTTAGCTTCCGTCCCTGAGATAACCACCCTGCTTGTCTTGTGCTCTCAGCAGGAAGGCTGCATCTAAGATTTGGTGGAAATCTTCAGTGCAAGTCCTACACAGAGGTTGGAATCATTTTTAAAGAGAAGATATCCTGAAAAGTTGAAAATGTAATGAATAGGTAACTGGGAAAGTTGAGTTGGTGACAGACAAGCTGCTAGATCTCTATCTCCTGATCTAATATTAAAATACAAGTCTTGGGACTTCCCCCATGGCCCAGTGGTTAAGCCTCTATGTTTCCACTGCAGAGGGCCCAGGTTCACTCCCTGGCCAGGGAACAAAAGTCCCACATACTGTTGGGTGCAGCCAAAAAGAAAAAACAAAAAACAAAAAACCAAGTCTTCATTAACCCTATTCCTCCAAGACTTGACTCCTTCCCCCTTTTCTTCCAGAAAACAAACTAGCATTTCTTGTTTCCTTCACAAAACAAATGCAAAAATTGTTTAAGGAACCAAAATGGACCATTTATATCATAGACTCTGGTCACAGAGTTGGCAGCTATGCCTTGATCCCTGTCCCCTCCTTTCTCTATGATAGTATAAATCTAGATTTTTGGCTTGGAACATGGACTATCACCACCCCCTCCCAAGACTATACCTTTTAGCTTTACTTACAGCTATGGAACTCATATTAGCTGAGTTCTGGCTGGTGGATGTTAGAAGAAGTGGTGAGTACAGTTTAAGGGACTGCATGCTTATCTTCCTGTTGGCAGCCTTTTTGGGCCATGAAGTCACCTAGGGAATGGGAGCCATCTGCAGTGGAAAAGCAAGATAAGAGAAACCTGAATGTGAAGTAGCTTTGAATGTGAAGGAGGTTTCTGAACGTGAAGAAGCCCTATTCCAGCCCTTGACTAACCAACCTCTATACCTTTTGAAAGAGAGAGAAACTGACTTAAGCTATAGTTGTTTTGGATTATTCTGTTATAGCAGAACCTAATTCTGACTAGTACAGCACCTGTGAGTTGAGGGGATTATTTTGCTGATGTACTTCGACTCTGTCTTTGAGGACTTAGCACAGGTGTTCCCTGAGGTCAGCACTTTTCCTGGGAGCTCAACTGATACTGTAGTGAGAACTGGAGGCCAGAGCTCTGAACAGAAGTGTGTGGCTCAGATTACAGTGAGGTCTTGGTCAGGGAGGAACATAGCACCAGGGAAAAAGCATGGGCTTGGGGTCAGAAAGACCCCAAGAGTTAAAACCCTGAATCTATCATTTACTGTTTGTGTGATCTGAACTTCAGTTTCTGTGGTTGTCAGGAATAATCAGATATACTGAGAAGAAATAAGTAACTGATACTTAATAGGCTCTACAAATGTAATTATAGTTATTAAAATACATTAAGTATTAATAGGACTTTACATATACAAGGCTTGTAAAACTCTTTTTTAAACAATTAATGGCAAGGCATTGATTCATGCATTCTAAATGAACTCTCATAGGTAGAAATATAAGAGCTATAAACAAAATCTTCTACTGGAAAAATTTTAGATATATGATATTTTTGCTCAATACTAGGTATAAAGGGATAACTTCTCCTGTGTATGAGAACAAAAACAAATATCATTGAATAAGACTTTGAATAACTGCTTTGGGTCTGGATTCCTAGTCTCAGAAAACGGAATCATAGAGGCTAATTTTAGTAGGAAGGAACTTGTTATAGCAGTGGCTTCTGGGAAGAGAGAACTGAGGTTGGAAGATAACCAGCCAGGAGGCACATAGTCTGGAGAAGCTCCAGCCACAGCATGTGAGGGGCCTTGTGAAGACCTGCTTGAGCCCCTGCCCACTGCTTGGCACCTCTGAACTGGGGAGGGGACAGTGGAACCTCAGCCATAGCCACCACAGAATAATAGAGCCCCGGCAGACACAAGGGCCTTTCTTTTTGGATCACCACCACCCATATGGCCCCCTTAGGCCCTTAGAGTCTACAGGATGCTTGGGAGAGCCTAGATCACACATAGCATGCTAGGTGCACAGGAGGGAAATGTAACTTTGAGGCTTTTTAGACCATAGGCCTGGATGGTGTCATAGCCTGTGCTGCCCCAGAAACCAGGGCCTAGATGAGGGCTTGGATGTGGGAAGTTTATTTTGGGAAGGGATCATGGGGAATAGAAATGGGAGATTTAGAAGAGATTTAGTTCAGAGATGATGACATAAATTGACTGATTGATTTATTTTTCAAGTAAAATAGTTAAGGAAAGTAATACATGTTCCCAAACTGGCCACCCCAAAATAACCAGGGTTAACATCTGGTGAACGTCATTCCAGGCTTCTGTTTGTGCCGGTAGAACAATGGGTGGATAGGCATATTTTTGCTTGAATGCATCACATTTATTTTTCCCATTGAACTTAATGTTGTTTCATTCTTTTTTTTTTTTTTTTGATTTAAATTTTTACTTTATTCTACTTTACATTACTGTATTGGTTTTGCCATACATTGACACAAATCCACCACAGGTGTATACGAGCTCCCAATCCTGAATCCCCCTCCCACCTCCCACCCCACATCGTCTCTCTGGATCATCCCCGTGCACCAGCCCCAAGCATCCTGCATCCTGCATAGAACATAGACCGGCGCCTCGTTTCTTACATGATAGTATACATGCTTCAATGCCATTCTCCCAAAT
>SJYV01031953.1:341327-367177 GCA_006410875.1 Neotragus pygmaeus | reverse complement strand
GACAGAGGATGAGAAGGCTGAATGGCATCACTGACTTGATGAACGTGAATCTGAGTGAACTCCGGGAGTTGGTGATGGACAGGGAGGCCTGGTGTGCTGCGATTCATGGGGTCACAAAGAGTTGGACATGACTGAGTGGCTGAACTGAACTGAATTGATAGTTGCTTTACAACACTGAGTTGGTTTCTGCTGTACAGTGAAGTGAATCAGCTATGTGTATACATACATCCCCTCCCTCTTGGACTTACACCCCTATAAGTCACCACAGAGCATTGAGCTGAGCTCCCTGTACTATATTGCAGGTTCCCACAGGTTATCTTATCTTACACATGCTAGTGTATTTAGATGCCATAAATTTAATTTGACAAGTTCAGCTTTTCTCATTATCAATAAAAATACAGACTCACAAGCTGTATACAATTCAGTATGGAAATAAATTCACACAAGTGGTGAGGGTTCACTGTAAAAGTCTTATGTGCCACAGGTTGGAGATAAAACTGATGCAGTTAGGGGGCAATTGGAGTATGTTATGAGAGACTATAGGACCTAAGAAAGAACCAGTGACTGTGAGATGAGAAGTGAAAGAATGTGGCATGTGATATCTAACTGATAGGACTTGATGGCCAATGGCTTATAGAAAGGGAGGACAGTTTAAGATGATAGCCTTGGTGATTGGGAGATTGGTAATGTCCTCCACTGAGATCAAGAATCCTGGAGAAGGGATAGGTTCGGGTTGGGGATGGAGGGGTGGGGATGGTGGTTCATTTTGCATATGCCGAGCTGGGGGTGGGGGCCTGTGGCAGTGTATATGGTATGTGGGTCTGGAGTCAGGAGAGAGGGTGTGGCTGGGGTTATGGGTTAATAAATATAAGTGTTTAGGGAAGGTAAGGGAAAAGGAACTTGCAGAGGAGACAAAGAAGCCCCACATACTCCTGTCAGATCAGACAGGTTTGCCGTTTTCTCCTGTGTTTCTTGCAATAGGTCTTAGACATGCAACCTCCATCCTCTCCTGGGTGCTGGCCTGGCCAATTCTGACTCCCCAGAGGTTCTGTCCCCAGAGGGAGGTGGTGTCCCCAGCTTCTTCTAATTCCTCTTCAGATCCCTAAAGACAACCAACTAGCTCCTCTTAGTTACCTATTTATTTTTGAAATGCCTTTTACTCCTAATCCCTACTGCTTAATATAATAGGAATAATACAATTTACAAACCCATAAAATTTAGAGAATCTTAAAAAATTCATATGGTTTTGATTCCCAGTCTGTGTTCCTGACTCCCTTGCTGAGATAGTAACTGGAATTCCCTTTGATCCCTGCTTTCTGCTTTCATCCCTGAAAAATGAGAATATTAACCCTTCTCTCTCCTTCTGAGTCCTCTTCTCTGGGGAAGAGACTCCATCATGACCTGCTTTCTGGCAAAGGCTCAGGATGCGAGGTGGACAGAAAGATATGTGTGCCTCTTATTCCCACCTGCGCAATTTTAGGTTCAAGAACCTCCAGACCATTTATATCTTCTTGTCTTCTGTAGGAATGGGACTCTCTGAGTGGTGTTGCCCAAGACAAAAATCAAAGGGCCTTCAGGAAAAGAGGTAACTGTCAGCTGTTCAAGTGCTATGTTGGGGTTTATGAAGGTGAAGACTGGGGAGAGGCCATTAAAACTGGCAGCTATGTGGTGACTGGGGATTTCTATAGAGTGATGGGGTTAGACATCTGATTCAGCAGGTACATTTAGGTAAGTTCATACTTGTTAGAATAAACTAAATCTTTGAAAAGCAGTCTGTGCCCAAGATCCTATTGATGATAAAGCTCTAGTAGTAAAATATCTCAGGAATTCCATGGCAGTCCAGTGGTTAGGACTCAATGCTTTCACTGCTATGGGCCTGGGTTTGATCCTTAGTCAGGGAACAGAGATTCCAAAAGCCATGTCATGTGGGGTAGCCAAAACAAAACGAACAAGCAAAAAAACACCCTCAATGTCCACGAGCAAAAAGCATTGTGTATGTGTGCGGTGTGTGTGTAAGGATAGGAACAGATCCGAACTAGATCACCATTCTGTAATCACTACGGGCAAAAGAGAATCTGTGAGATCTCAGAGGAAATATTTAGATAGTGTCTGAGGCACAAAAATGTGTGTATTGAAATGGTGATATTACTTGTGCTGGCATATTTGGAAGCAAAGGCTTTTCTTCTTTAGCAGGTGATTGCTGTATGTGTGATGAAGTCCCTCTTTACCATTGTAAGTTTCAGTTTTTATAAGGATATCATCATTGTGCAAATTGCCTGCTGAACAAATCATAATGTATACCAAATTTCACCTAAATCTACCTTCCAAATCTCTGACAAGTGGTCATTGATGTTTTATGAACCTCACTGAATGAACACTGTAGGCTTTTTTTTTTAAAGGAAAAATTTTGATTTGTTCAAATGTTCAAAAGAAAGTAATAAAGCCCTTTAAATAAATAATTTAAAAGCAGTTGGATATTTACTGGAGAAATTTTAAGCAGTTCAGTGGAAAATCATCTTAATATGAAAGGCAAGGAGATGTGCTGGGAGGTGAGGAGGAGCGAGACACAGAGGGAGAATTAGAATTCCTAGGGGCACTCAGACTGTGCCTGCCCTGGCCTCTAGGGAGGCTCTCTCTGCATCTTTCCAATGATGGCATTCTCTCCACTATTCCAGGTGAAATCATTCTAAACACTACCCTCCCTGCCTGCCTCCTGTCCTTCATTTAGACTCTTCCCTGTGGAGGAATAAGAAATCGAGAAGAAGAAAATGGTCAGGTCTGGAAGCTTAGGAGAAGGCCAGTAAAACCTCAAAGAATTAAACATGGTGCCTTAAAGCAGATGTTAGAGTAGGAAATACTTAGGGTAAAGGAGAAGCATTGCTGCTGCTAAGTCGCTTCAGTAGTGTCCGACTCTGTGCGACCCCAGAGATGGCAGCCCATCAGGCTCCCCCATCCCTGGGATTCTCCAGGCAAGAACACTGGAGTGGGTTGCCATTTCCTTCTCCAATGCATGAAAGTGAAAAGTGATAGTGAAGTTGCTCAGTAGTGTCCGACTCTTGGCGACCCCATGGACTGCAGCCGACCAGGCTCCTCTGTCCATGTGATTTTCCAGGCAAGAGTACTGGAGTGGAGTGCCATTGCCTTCTCCAAGGAGAAGCATTAGGAGACAATTATTACCTTCTCTCCAAAAGTTGTAAATGACTGTTTATGGGAGTCCACACTACTCTGAAGACCTGATCTGCAGAGCAAGCTGAGCCTAACAGAAGAGGCAGAGTATGTATAGATCTGAGTCTTTGATACCCAAAATGTAAGTTTGTAAATAGTTCTCAAAAGAGAAATTTGTAAGATTAGTAATTGACTTTGATTTCCCTTTTCTATCCTCCCTCCTTTCCTTCCTTCCATCTTTCCCTTCTTGTGTGTGTGCGTGTGTATGTTAGTTGATAGTTGTGTCTGACTCTTTGTGAACNTTCTCAAAAGAGAAATTTGTAAGATTAGTAATTGACTTTGATTTCCCTTTTCTATCCTCCCTCCTTTCCTTCCTTCCATCTTTCCCTTCTTGTGTGTGTGCGTGTGTATGTTAGTTGATAGTTGTGTCTGATTCTTTGTGGACCCATAGTCTGTCAGGCTCCCCTGTCTATGGAATCCTCCAGGCAAGAATACTGGAGAAGGTGGCCATTCCCTTCTCCAGAGAATCTTCCTGACCCAGGGGTTGAATCTGGGTCCTCCAGTGTTGCGGGCAGATTCTTTAATATCTGAACCACCAGGGAAGCCCTTTCCCTTCTCTCATTTGGTATTCATTGCACATTTACTGGATGTCAGGCCTTCTTCTCAGCACTGAGAGCATAGAGATGGTTGTGTTTGAGGCCCCACAATTACCCCCACAGCCTTCTATTAATTGTATCAGCATAGAGAGAAGCACAGATTGTTATAGTGACTCAGAGGAGGGTCATCTAATTCAGAAATGAATGATGCAAGGCATGACTCAAGGTGGGATCTGGGTTATGAGTAGTTTTAGGAGTGATGAAGAACAAGTAATGTGATATTTAGGAAGTAGAAATGGATAAGGGGGATAAAGGATAAGAAAGAGTTTGGGATGGTTCGCAGGTTCCTGGTTTGTACCTCTGGATAGANAAGAGTGGTGTCATCTGCATATCTGAGATTATTGATATTTCTTCCAACAATCTTGATTCCAGCTTGTGTTTCTCCCAGCCCAGTGTTTCTCATGATGTACTCTGCATGGGTCTTATTTAACTTATATTAATCCCCATTCTCTGGTTGCTGATATGCCTCTTTTCCTAACACATGGGTCTTGGTGGCAGCCATATTTTGCCCTGCAGCTCTGGACATTGTTGATTGAACCACAGCAGGCATGTGATCAAGTTGGGGAGGTCAGAACGTTTCCCTGGCTCTGAGTATATAGATTGGTTTAGGAATGAACATCAGACCCAAGCTCACAGAGTCCCACTACAGAGAATTAGGTTTGAGGAGAGAAATAATTGAACTCAAAGTGGATCACTGACATAAACCTCCAGAAGAAAACATCAGAAAGAATAAGACCTTGAATTAGACAAAGATTTGTTTGCTAGGACTCAGTAAGCAGAACAATAAGAAAAAATGCACAAATTGGACTTTATGTAAAAAGGTAATTTTTGAAATATGCTGTTAAGAAAGTCAAAAGACAAGCCACAGACTGGGAAAAAATGTTTTAGCAAAACACATATCTGATAAAGGACTCATATCTAGAACATATAAAAACTCTTACAACTCAGACCATCAGCTCTCTAAAAATTGACAAAAGAGTTAAGCTCCTCACCAAAGAAGAGATGTAGATGGCAAATAAGCCATGAGAAGATGCTAAACATTATTGTTTTTCAGGAAAATACCAATTAAAACCACAATGAAATACCGTGGCATGCCTATTAAAATGAAAGAGACTGACCATGCCAAGGGTTTGCAAGGATATGAAGCAGCTGGAATGCTCACATATTGTTGTGTGAAATGCAGAATGGTACAGCCACTTTGGAAAGTAGTTTGAGACTTTAAAGTGTAACATACACTTAAAATATGACCCAGTCATCCCATTCCTCAGTATTTCCCCCAAAGAAATGAAAACATAAACATGTGTCCACAGAAACACTTGTATGTAAGTGTTCTCAGTGGCCTTATTCATAACAGCTCCCATTGGGAAACAACCCAAATGTCATTAACAATGGATAAACAAATTGTGGTATACTTATGTAGCATAATACTGCTGAGTAACCAAAGGAACTAACCACCAATACTCATAATAGAAAAGTATCTGAAAAACATTATGCTGAGTGAAAAAAAAGTCNATTGGGAAACAACCCAAATGTCATTAACAATGGATAAACAAATTGTGGTATACTTATGTAGCATAATACTGCTGAGTAACCAAAGGAACTAACCACCAATACTCATAATAGAAAAGTATCTGAAAAACATTATGCTGAGTGAAAAAAAAGTCATATACTACGTGACTGTATTTATAGGAAATTCCAGAGAAGTCGAAATATTAGAAAAACAGACCAGTGCTTTCCAGGGCTGAAAATGGGGGAGAAAATGAATGAAAATAGCACAAAAAAATGATATTGGAGTGATGGATGTATTCTATATTTTAATTGTAGTGGTTGCATAATTCTATGCATTTGTCAAAACTCATGAATTCTGTGGGCTTCCCAGGTGGCTCAGTGGTAAAAGAATCCAGCTGCCAATGCAAGAGATGCAGGTTTTATCTCAGGGTTTGAAAGATCCCCTGGAGGAGGAAATGGCTACCAACTCCAGTATTCTTGCTGAGAAAATCCTCTGGACAGGGAGCCTGGTGAGCTACAGTCCATGGGGTCTCATAGAGTTGGACAAAGCTGAGCATGCACACACTCGCATGAATTCTGTATTTAACAAAGGATAAATTTTTTGTATATAACTGATGCATCATTAAAACTGATTAAAAAAAAAAGTGAATAAATGTGGAATTAGCAGTCCAGGAGCGTAAACCTCGGGAGGAGGTAGAATCTTGTCTTCTGCCACGTGGATAGCAAAGTAGAAAAATCTGATCTGAAGAGGATGGAGGATGAAGTGGATATACAGAAAAGTCAAAGCAGGATTTGGAGAGAGATTTCTAAAGCTGTTTGAATCCCTAGCTCCAGCTGCATTCCTGGCCTGGGATTCATTCCTGCTCTGTGTTCTCTTAGCCCCTGGTAACGGAGCCCTTCTTTTTGGCCAAAGTCATCTCAGTGGATTTCTGTTGCAACCAAAGGAACTCTTAATTCATGAGGAAAGAGGCCCTGAAAATATTTCCAATGATGTAATGTTCAGGGGTGGAGAATTTCTAGGCACTTTCCACAAGAAACATGTGTTTGAGAAACTATTCTTACCAGGATTTTCTGAGAATCTGAAGATCTGGGCTTGTCTCATGGTGTGCTGTGCAGTGTTGGGGAAGTCCCTCTTCTCTCACTGAACCGCTTTCTTACATGCAAAGGGCAGAATTAAACAAAATTCAAGGTTTTCAAACTTTTCTTTTTTAGTCAAAAGTAGATAAACAGCCCAATTTATACAGGAACTAGTGGAACCATGCTGGCTGATGTGGAGGGAGGCCTCAGCCTACCTACTTGGGGTTCAGGAGTGCAGCAGAAATGCAATTTTTGTGCACTGATTGTAGTGTTTGAAGGTTAAAGACAAGGAAGCCTCTATGTTGGTTGGAGTATAAATATAGGAGCTAAGCACACCTGTAAGATGATGACAGAAGGAGCTTGGCCTGAAAGTGAGCCTTTGGAGCTGAAGCATAAGTGGGGAGGCTGGGGTACTGCCAGAGCAAAACTATCTGTTTTCCTTCATTTGGGGCTCCATTTCTTTTCTCCAAAGCACTTATTGTGCAACTCCCAATAGAGCAGAATCATATGCTCCACAGGGCAGGAGCCAAAGCTGTCTTGTATAACAGTTCCTTCACACTTCATTACCCTAGTTCACCCCGAAGTTCCATGAAGGCATCCATCAGCAGCCTATTTAAGGATTCAGGAATGCTTGGACACTCTCTGCCCCTTCCTCTCAGGAGCACCAAGAAACTGTTGTTGATTTCTCCTCCTCCTCTTCCTACCAGGGCTCTAGGTCTAAGGGATGTGTGAGGAGGGAGAAGTAATAACACTGCCCAGAGAACCGCCAGGGTCTTTTCCCTGTGGTTTTGTCCCTCATGAACCTCATGTGAAAATGGAGCCGCTGAGTGGGCTGAAAATTTATTCAAACCTAAATTGATGGCCAACTGCCCACTATGTTATGTTGCTGGTAAGGGATGCCCAGCCCAGGACTACATATCCCAGCAGCCCTTGCTTCTTGATGTGGTCCTGTTACTACTCCTTATGAGTGAAATGGGAGCGACAATGGTTTGTGTTACTCATGGAGCATGTTTGCGTGATACTTATGGACCATGTTTGCTTGTCACTTGCCTGTTTGCCCTCAGATCCGCTTTCTGAGGATCTGTAAGTATCCTTTCCCTGATCTGCTGCTTCTGCAGAGGAATGGTTCCTGCAAACTGCAGTTCCCCAGACTTCCTGCCCTGGCTCTGACTAGATTCAGCCAGCCTGGGCACTGGCAAGACACTGTAGGGAGGGAGCCAGGGAGAACACAGAATATTTCAACCCTGATCTCTTTGCTTCAGGTGACATCACTATCATCTCAGCTCTTAACTAACAGCCCCTCTTTTGTGTCTCATTTGCCCAGCAGCCTTCTCTGCAGCTCAGATAGATAAGTGGTGAGTGAACTGGATCCTTGTGTCCTAGGAGCAGAAGTGACTTCCTGCTGATACTAACATCTGAATTTTCTTATGTCCCCTATCTGACTTTTAAATTCTTGTAATTGCCCATTTTAATGGTCTCTATTGGATTGCCTGGCCTGGGCCCTATTTTTTTGATTACCTGGCCTGAACTTTGTTCTCCTGAAAATCCCCTGACTAGTACACAGGCCAAGGTGATAAAGAAGGAGAGATGCTTCTCTCTCCTCCCTTCCCCGTATCCTGGATGTGACCCTAGAGGATAATAGAGCCGTAAGATGGAAGGAGACTGGGTTCCTGTGGAAGGGAGCCACCTGCAGGCCAGATATCCTCTCATCAAACTGTTAGTTGAGTGAAAAGTCAAGTAGTTCTTTGTTGACAAGCCATTGAAATGTTGAGGTTTATTTATTATAGGAGGTAGCTTTATCCTAATATGTGAACAAACAATGGGAATAGAGATCCCAGATGCCTTTCTTCTTGGCCTCCTACTTGTTTCTTTAGGTGGCCTCTGGAATGTTGTGTAGACAAAAGTTTGGAATTATTCAGAGTGGGCAGTGGCTAGATCCCTTCCAAGCTCTATGTTACTGGGCCCACATTCACTTTAAGAAGGTGCTGAATAAGGCAATGGAGAAATTATAAAAATTGGAATGATTAAACTGTAATACTTTAGATTTTAAAGCAGTTTTTACTTCTGAAGTCATTAATTCACTCATGAACTCATGAACTAACTCATCAGTTTCTCAAGGCATTTACCAAGTGCCTGTTGTTTGTAGAAACCTCTGCAAGGCACTGAGTTACCAGTTCTATTAGTAAGGTAGGTTCAGAGAAAGGGCTTTATAGTAACTGGCCTCTGGGTGAGAGAGAATTCAAATGAAAAAAATGTAAATAGATATCACAGACCTCCCAGGTACTGATCTTCTGGAACTTTTGATGCTACCTCGGTCAACTTCATCATTCTGGGGCTTAGTAAATTTCAAGAAAACTGATGGATGTTTTTCTAGGTAGTTTTGTGTATAGTTTAGAGCAGCTAGCATCATGTAACAGTTTCAGCTTTTTGGTTGGACATCTGGGGATTCAACTGTGACTTTTTTTTTTTTTTTGCAGACAAGAAAATATGGCTGGTGTGATGGACAAACTCAGCTCTATTTCTCTTCTGATCTCTTTCCGGGCCTGTTTATATAAATATATTGTCACCAATCATGTGACCCTGTGCTAGAGAGAGAAGCTCTTCTAGAGCTTGGCTCTGGAGACTTTTCAGGTGACTCATGTGCTGGGGATTTGTTTGGCACGGGCTGTTTGTTGCCCTGGGTCAGCTGGTTGTGCCTTAGGCAGGATTGTAGAGCTTTGTGGGGGACATCAGATCTGGCAGGACATTGAGAAGGGTCTAGAGAAAATGTCCAGAGGTGGGGGAGGCTGCTGAGAGCCTGGAAACACTCTCTGAAACTCACTGAAGAGGAATGTTTGGGCCTTGTGGTGCTGTAAAGTTTGGGGAGAGCTCAGTCAAATGTCATTTGTCCAAAAACTTCAGAGTTGAGTTTTTCTGGATAGAATTTTCTTTGCAATGGCTAAGCGTTTATCTTTTAAACTGCCAAACATTGTGTTTGACTATGTGAAGTCAGAATTTCTCGAAAAGCTTTGGCATACCCAGCATCCCCTGGCGACCTCTCCCTTACTCTCGGTTCCAACTGGATAGCCTTGAAGGGCTCCATGGAACATACAGAAATCAGTAGAAGAGATTGTTTCTAAGCCTCAAAGGTTCTAAGTTATGACTGTAATTCCAAATTATAAATACCTCTAGGAGGGAGGGTTACCCTGTAAGTGCTTACCAGACCTTTCTATTATGAAAACAGGGGGAAAAGGGGAGCTCCTTTCCAGAATACCCAGGGGGAATCCTTGGAACAGGAGCCTTGGGGGTGACAGTGAGGATCCAAAGGAAAGTGAAGAAATTCCTCTGGTTACTTCAAGATGTAGGGTCCTCTCCAAACCCTTTCCTTGCCAGAAGGGGTTGATGAAATTCACCAGATATACCACACCTTTCTTATCTCTGCTTGGAAAATGACCTCTTTTTTTTTTTTTCCTTCATAGCTTTCTTTACATGTATGTGTTACATCAATTCACCCATTTAAAGTGTATGACTCAGTAGCTTTTATTGTATTCAGAGTCAAACAATCATCATTACAAGTTTAGAATATTTTTGTTAGCCTCAAAAGAAATCCTGTCCCCCTTAGCTACCACCCCCCAATCCCACCATCCCTCACCCTTCCCCGCTATCAGCAACAACTTACCGACTTTTTGTCTCTGTAGATTTACCTATTCTGGACACTTTGTATAAATGGAATCAATACTATACGTGATCCTTTGTGACTGTATTCTTTCACTTAATGTTTTGCGTAATATTTTCAAGTTTCATCCATGATGTAGCATGTAAGACCTTCAGTCCTTTTAATGGCCAAATAATACACCAATGTATAGAGATATCACACTTTATTAATTCATTTACCAGTGAACATTTGGGTTGTTTCTACTTCTTGGCTATTATGAATAATACTGCTATAAGCATTCATGTATAAATTTTCATGTAGATATCCATGTTTTCATTTCTCTTGGATATGTAATCTACCGAGCAGTGGAATTGCTAGATCATATGGTAACTCTATGTTTAACTGTTGATTCAGGGCTACTTATAAAATCCTACTAGTTGGAGATATTCCTTCATGCTTCAATACTTTGATTCCATTTCACTTTTAGAAACTTGGATTAAAAAGATGTGTATGTGCAGAGAACTACATTTAGTAATAAGCCATAATGGAAAAGAATATGAAAATGAATATGGATATATTTGTATAATTGAAACACTTTGCTATGCAACAGAAACTAACACAACATTGTAAATCAACTATCTGTTGTTCAGTTGCTAAGTTGTGTCTGACTCTTTGCAACCCGATGGACTGTAGTATGTGTCTTCCCTGTCCTTCACTGTCTCCTGGAGTTGGCTCAGATTCATGTCCATTGGGTTGGTGGTGCTATCCAACCATCTCAGTTCAGTTCAGTTACTCAGTCATGTCCAATTCTTTGCGACCCCATGGACTGCAGCACACCAGGCCTCCCTGTCCATCACCAACTCCTGGAGCCCGCTCAAACTCACATACATTGAATCAGTGATGCCATCCAACCATCTCATCCTCTCTCACCCACTTCTCCTGCCTTCAGTCTTTCCCAGCATCAGGGTCTTTTCCAGTGTGTCAGTTCTTCACATAGAGGCCAAAGTATTAGAGCTTCCGCTTCAGCATCAGTCCTTCCAATGAATATTCAGGACTGATTTCCGTTAGGATTGACTGGTTTGATCTCCTTGCAGTCCAAGACTCTCCAGAGTCTTCTCCAACACCACAGTTCAAAAGCATCAATTCTTTGGCACTCAGCTTTCTTTATAGTCCAACTCTCCCATTCATACATGACTACTGGAAAAGCCATAGCTTTGACTAGATAGACCTTTGTTGGTAAGGTAATGTCTCTCCTTTTTAATATGCTGTCCAGGTTTATCATAGCTTTTCTTCTAAGGAGCAAGCGTCTTAATTTCATGGCTGCAGTCACCATCTGCGGTGATTTTGGAGCCCCCCAAAATAAAGTCTGTCACTGTTTCCATTGTTTCCCCATTTATTTGCTATGAAGTGATGGGACTGGATGCCAAGATCTTAGTTTTTTGAAAATTGAGTTTAAGCCAACTTTTTCACTCTCCTCTTGCACCTCCATCAAAAGGCTCTTTAGTTTTTCTTTGCTTTCTGCTGTAAGGATGGTGTTATCTGCATATCTGAGGTTATTGATATTTCTCCTGGAAACCTTGATTCCAGCTTGTGCTTCATCCAGCCTGGCATTTTGCATGATGTACTCTGCATATAAGTTAAATAAGCAGGGTGACAATATACAGCCTTGACATACTCCTTTCCCAATGCAACCATCTCATCCTGTATCATATAAAAAAGTACAGTCAAAGTCAAGTCACTCAGTCGTGTCTGACTCTTTGTGACTCCATGGACTGCAGCCCATCAGGCTCCTCAGTCCATGGGATTCTCCAGGCAAGAATACTGGAGTGGGTTGTCATTTCTTTTTCCAGGGGATCTTCCCAACCCAGGGGTTGAACCCGGGTCTCCTGCATTAGAGGCAGATGCTTTAACCTCTGAACCACCAGGGAAGCCATTATTGTATCATATAAACTATACTTCAATAAAACAAATAAGATGTGTGTGTACTGCTTTAATGATGAACTTTTTCTTTGACTCTATCAGTGCTCAAGTATTCATTTTTGCCTGTGTAGGTAAAAGTCTATCCTGTTTTTGCCCGTTGTTATCAAGCAGTCCTACTCGTGCTTCCTACTTCTATTTTTGTTCACTGCATGTTAAACTTCTTTCTTTGGGACTGTGGTTTGCCTTCATGATATAAATTACAGAAATAACAAGAGTGAAAACTCAATTTCGAAGTGAGGTGAGCGAGGGGGCTTGGAGAGGCCTGTGGGAAGGAGTCAAATTCCTGGAACANCCTCTGAACCACCAGGGAAGCCATTATTGTATCATATAAACTATACTTCAATAAAACAAATAAGATGTGTGTGTACTGATTTAATGATGAACTTTTTCTTCGACTCTATCAGTGCTCAAGTATTCATTTTTGCCTGTGTAGGTAAAAGTCTATCCTGTTTTTGCCCGTTATCAAGCAGTCCTACTCGTGCTTCCTACTTCTATTTTTGTTCACTGCATGTTAAACTTCTCTCTTTGGGACTGTGGTTTGCCTTCATGATATAAATTACAGAAATAACAAGAGTGAAAACTCAATTTCTATTGTACTAAAGACAGGGCTGGAAGTGAGGTGAGCGAGGGGGCTTGGAGAGGCCTGTGGGAAGGAGTCAAATTCCTGGAACGCAGGGATGCTCAGGGCTCCATGCCATCAGCCCCTGGGGCCTTGGGCCACACCCGTGTGCTCCCTGGATCACAGCGCCCTACGTGCTACCCGACACTTGCAAGAAACACCTGCGCACAACAGTTGCCAAGGGCTGAGGATCTATTTGAGCATCCACATCCTGTTTGGGAAAAGTTTCAAATGAAATCAATGACTTTTCCCTGCATCATAACAATGTTTTTGTAAGGTGGGAAAAGAAAGGGAGAAGGAGAGCTGTGAGGAGTTTTGCTCAGAGGAGCAGTCCTCGTGCCGCCGTCCCCTTGCCGGCAGCCCTCAGCCCTGCCTGCTGCCCCTGGGGGCCTGAGGAACGGCTGTGAGAGCCCTGGGAGCTTAGGAGGTGGCTGGGCAGCCTGCCTTGTGGGCCCCTTTGAAAGACTTTGTCTAAACTCCATCTGAGTGCCTTGGGTCTTAGGTGCTTATCATGTTTAGGGCCTTGCCTTTGACCTGCTGATCCAGGGGGTGGGCCCTCCTCATGAACAGATGTGAACAATAGGCTTTGCCTCTGTCTGCAAGTTAGCACTTTTTCCTGGAGAAAGGCACGATTGTAATCCTGTCTTTTCTAGGCAAGATGCTGCCAGCTGAATGGGCAGGGGGCCTGACCAGAGCGTGGAAAGGGATTTTAAGTAGTGTTCTTCAGACTCTTAGCAGGGACAGACTGTTTATTTTTATTTCATATCATTTATGAACTGATGTTTTTTTGGTAAAAAAATATAAATAGAATACTAGGAAAAAAGAAAAAGCAAAGATAATAATACAAGCTTTTTTTAAAATATATAAATTAGATTTGACTCAGTTCTAATGAGGTGGATGAAACTGGAACCTATTATACAGAGTGAAGTAAGTTGGAAAAAAATACACCAATACAATATATTAGCGCATATATATGGAATTTAGAAAGATGGTAACAATGACCCTATATGCGAGACAGTAAAAGAGACACAGATGTAAAGAACAGACTTTTGGACTCTGTGGGAGAAGGCGAGGGTGGGATGATTTGAGAGAAGAGAATTGAAACATGTTTATTACCATATGTGAAATAGATTGCCACTCAAGGTTCCATGCATGAGACAGGGTGCTCAGGGCTGGTGCACTGGGATGACCCTGAGGAATGGGATGGGGAGGGAGGTGGGAGGGATGATCAGGATGGGGAACACATGTACACCCATGGCTGATTCAGTATATAGTCAGTCAGTATATAGTCTAGCAAATCCACTAGAATATTGTAAAGTATTTAGCCTCCATTTAAATTTTAAAAAGAAAGTGAAGTCGCTCAGTTGTGTCTGACACTTTGCGACCCCATGGACTATAGTCCACCAGGCTCCTCCATTCATGGGATTCTCCAGGCAAGAATCCTGAAGTGGGTTGCCATTTCCTTCTCCAGGGAATCTTCCCAACCCAGGGTTTGAACCCAGGTCTCCCTCATTGCAGGCAGACACTTTAACCTCTGAGCCACCAAGGAAGCCAGTTAGATTCAATAGACATCAAATTGCTCTGGAAAATTGCTGCAAGTGTTCTCAGTTTTTCTCAGTTGCTATTCTTTTCTTGTGGTAGACCAGTAACAGGTAGGAGAGCTGATAGCAGTCTGCAGACCACAAACTGGCCCCCACAGTCCCCGTTTCCCCTGTCTCCTCCCACAGGGTTACCCATCTCCTTCATAGGCCTGGATGACAGGCACATGGCCGGGCTGAGTGTGGCTCTGGAGGAGGGAGCAGAAGCCCCAGCCTGAGCTGGATCAGTGTTCTCCCTCAGCTTCACGGTTTCTCAGAAGCAGTTTTAGTAATAAGGAACTGAATCCACTCAAGTTGGTTTTAGGTACAGAACTCATGGAATCCACTGAAAAGCTACAGGGGCAGGCCCAGGAAGGGCAGAAGTCAGGGCAGGTCCAAGGACCTCAGCAGCCCAAGTTCATGGACCTTCACTTAGAGACCCACCATTAACACAGACCCCTCACCCTCACTCTTGTCTGTGTGCCTCATGGCGTACATTATGAAAACAGATTCTGTGGATTAGGTATGGAAAAACATCCACCTTCATCCAATTAGTGGTGTGTCAAGAGATGGGGTCTCATAGCCTGGTTTCCACTCAGTAGGGCTTGTGGAAACCAACTTTTGGAACTGGGACCAAGGGAGGCTCTTGGTGTGAACTGCTACTTGTGGAAGGTCCTAAATGATGTGGCAGTTCTCAAGGAGGAGAAAGGTTTTAATCATTAAATTGCAGGGAGAAATTCCTGGCCTTGCCCTGTGCAGTCAACTCATTCCTCTGGGTCTCTAAGTGCGTTGCTTCCTTGCTCCTGGTCTAACTACTCACTTAGCAAACAGGAGTCTCCGTGGAAGGCACTGACCTGTGATTTATGTGTCATAAAAGGCATGGGGTGTTTGATGCCTGTACTTATCTGCTTGAGAAGAAAAATTAAATGAGAGCTAATGGACCCTCGGCCTCTAATGCGGCTGCTGCTTGCTTAATGCGTGGCTCCATTTCAATCTAGCTCCCTGGCCAGGCCAAGCTGATTTTCATCCTGCAGCTCTCAACAAAGCTCAGCCACAGCCACAACCATGAGAAGCAGAACCCAAAGGCCCATAAGCTGCAGTTTTCTCCTTTCCACACCCTCACCATTGAATGTCTCTTGCCAGCAAGATGTTTTATATACAAACCTTCAGTGTTAAAATCCTAATGTGAAGTGAACATTTAAGCTGAAGACAAGACTGTTAAGCTGGTTTAACAGTCGATTGTGGAATGGGAGGTCTCCTTGAGTTTATACTGAACAATTTCTTGTAGAGGCAGGGTTCATCTGAATCCAGAATTACTTTACTATAGTGGGCTGGTGGTGAGTACCCAGGGTTGGTTAGCCCTGGGTCTCTACTGGCAGGAGCCCCTAGGTGGCACTGCAATGCAACGTTAGTGCACTGCCCGGCTGGTTAGCATGAAAACCAGGAAAGATTTAGTGTTCAGAAAAGTAAGACATGGTAAGGAAAGGAGTACAGAAATCACCACTTAGAGGTGCTCTGTGGTGACCTAAATGGAAGGAGAGTCTAAAAAAAGAGTGGATATATGTATATGTATGTCTGATTCACTTTGCTGTAGAGTAGAAACTAACGCAACATTGTGAAACAAACCAACAAAAAAAGAAATCACCACTTATAGCTTGCTGTAGAAGGCTTGGGACCACAGACCATCTTCTCTAGGGACTAACTGGCTAAATGTCATGGATGGTATAGAAAGAAATATGTACCTAGTGATGGTTTGCAAAGTTTTGGCACAAGTAAGAATCACAACTATCTTGTGTGCCTGGGACATATGGAGCCTGAAAAATCCAAGAAAACAGGGTAAGAGTAGAATAATTTTAATTATTTTAAAATTATCATCATTGTTTTATTCTGAGAGAGAATTTGGTCTGAAGTACATAGTTTCCTCTGGATTTACATTCCTGCCTGACCACTGAATTGAATTGTTAGTATAATTTAAATTATAGCATGATAGTTGGAGAGTCTTGGTAAGTAACATGATTAGGGTACTTATTTATGAGTGATAAAATGAATCAAGAAAGAAAAATAAAGTGAAACGTCATGAAATGTGTTTTCTAATGCACCAAGCTATGGGCTTCCCTGATAGTTCAGTTGGTAAAGAATCTACCTGCAATGTGGGAGACCTGGGTTTGATCCCTTGGTTGGGAAGATCCCCTGGGGAAGGGACAGGCTACCCACTCCAGTATTCTGGCCTAGAGAATTCCATGGACTGTGTAATCCATGGGGTCGCAAAGAATCGGACAGGACTGAGTGACTTTCACTTTCATGGACCACGTGCTCTAACACCTGTGATGTAAGGCACGCATTATGCCTTACCCATGGTGTGCTTGGTTGCTCGGTCATGTCCGACTCTCTGTGGTTCCATGGCCAGGCTCCTCTGTCCATGGGATTTCCCAGGCAAGAATACTGGAGTGGGTTGGCATTTCCTTCTCCAGGGATCTTCCCAACTCAGGGATCAAACCCACGTCTCTCTTGCATCTCCTGCATTGGCAGGCGTACTCTTTACCACCTGCTGCCACCTGGGAAGCCCCAAGGCATAATTTAGCCCACCAGAGATTGATGGTTTGAGAAGAATGCATAAGCTTATCATCTGAACCTTTTTCTTCCCTTGTTTGTGAGGATTTGCTCAATGTATTTCTGTTTCTAATGGTGCTCTCAATCAGTGTTGAGTGTAGTTCTTGGACCAACACAGCCCCATTATCATCTGAGAACTTGTTATACATGCAAATTCTTGAGCCCCACCCCAGACTCCCTGAGTCAGAAACTTGGAAAGGGCCCAGTAACCTGAGTTTTAACTAGGCTTCTCTGTGATTGTTGTGCCTGTTTAAATTTGAACACAACTGCTCTAAAGAGTCCCTCAGATAGGTGTGGGGAAAAGTTAGAATAGATTGTCTAATCAACATTTGCGCTCTCCCCGCTTTTTAGCAGTGTGATAAATTCTGTGGTGACAAAGAAGATAATGTATTTCTTCTTTCAAGCTGTTTACAGTTTAGAGGGGAAGGATGCAGGCATACAACTATAAATGTAACAACTGCAAAAGTTTAATAATTCTGCCTAGGAAGGAGAGAAGGAAATACTTAGAGTGGTTGACAACACTTGAGCACAGTCCTGAAAGGAGATTTAGTGAGGCCGAGAAGGGCTTGTAGCTTTTAACATTGCCTTTAATATTGCTGCCTTAAAAAATGGAGAAACCAACCATGTTGAGAGATACTCTTTTAGTCTTCCCTTCCCTACCATGGGTTTTGCAAGTCATTTGTTAAGAGGAAAAATATGGCTAGTTTTGAGAAAGCAGTGACTTAAGAATATTACAGCCAGCCGAGGTGTTGATTAAATGTAAAGAAAGACTATAGGTAGGGATTTCCCTGATGGTCCAGTGGTTAAAATCCTCCTGCCAGTGCCAGGGATGCACGTTCAATCCCTGATCTGGGAAGATCCCACACGCTGCGGGGCAACTAAGCTCATGAGCCACAGCTACTGAGCCTGTGCTGTGGAGCCCGCTAGCTGGGACTACTGAAGACCATGTGCCTGGCAACAAGAGAAGCCACCGCGATGGGAAGCCCATGCACTGCAGCTGGGGAGTAGCCCCTGCTTGTGGCAACCAGAGAAAGCCCTCGTGCAGCAATGAAGACGCAGAGCAGCCAGAAAAGAAAGAAAACTATAGGTAAAGATCAGTACACATCAAGCTCAAGAAATGCACAACGCATGAAAAGTTCTCGGAAAAAAACGAAACCAAGATTCATCCACATGAAGGGTAAATCAAAAGAAAGGACTCAGGAGTGGGGTAGTCATAGTAAAAGACCACGGTGATCCTTGCCGGGAAACGTGAGCGGAGGTGTGAAAGTGCTAATTTCTTCGTCTTTCTTAGCAGGAAGTTGATTTTTCAAAATGATTTTAGCCACTTTATGCTTTTTTATCATCTTTTTTCCTTAACCTAGTGTGCTCTTTTTAAGAAACTACTATTTATAGCTAAGAAACATCTAAAGTTTTATTTTCTTCACTTTTAAATCTTTTTAAAAATCTAAATTCAAGTAAAACTATGTTTCAAAGCTTTATAAATTTTTAACATTTTTCTAAAATTAAAGCTAGTTAATATTTTAATTTGCTTCTTTTCCCATCCATCTGTTCATCCATTTTTCTATTCATTCTTGGTTAATCCTTTTTTACTCTCATCGTTTTTAAGTATCACCTGTTTGCTTATGATGTTCAAATATTTATCTTCAGTCCTGTTGACTCTTCTGATTTTCAGAACTGTATGTCCAATAGCCCACTGGATGGTTCCCTTTGGATGTCCAGTGGGCACTGCAGACTCCACATGTTCAAAGTGAAACTAATTTCCTTCATCTTCCAAATGCAAATTTCCCGTCCCTCATGTATTTCTGTATTTCCTATCTCAGTTCAAGATATTACCATTAATTTGGTCATCCAAGCCAGAAACTTGGAGTTATCCTAGATTCTTTACCTCTCCTCCATCTTTTCAAACTATCCAATAGATAACGTCATTTGCTATATATATTCAGTTTTCTCTTTCCCCTTCATTCTAGCTATCATTGACCCTGGACCTATTCTCACATGGGACTGTGATGATATCTTTTTTAGCTGGTTTCTGTGCCTTGTTGGCTTTTCTTCATTTACCTCCATTGTTTATATTCCTATGAGAATGATCTTTTTAAATGAAAGTTGACCTTGTTCCTCTCCAGCTAAGGTCCTTTGGTAGTTTTCTATTTCCCTTGGGATAAATCTCAGGTTACTGAACATATAATCACCCTCAGTTTCCGGACTAATACTTTTATCCCCAACCAGCTGTGATATAGATAACTTCTGGTTCTTCTGCCTGGAGTTTTTTTGGTGTTTTTTTATACCCTGGATGATGCCTGCTTATTCATTGAAACAAAGCTCTAGAGACATTTCAGGAAGCTTTCCTAGACCTGAGACAGAGGAAGTGTATCTCTTCTGTGCTTCATTCACATGCCACTACTGTAGTGCTTTGCATTCAGGAGATGTTTACATGTTGGTCTCTTTGTTATTATTTCTGGTTCCTCCATGTTAGGAAGTGTGTGTGTGTGTGTGTGTGTGTGTGTGTGTGAGAAAGAGAGAGAGAGCGTGCACACACTGTAAATTATAGTGCCTGTTACACACTATGACACATAGTAGGTACACAAAGTCTACTGAAGTGAATGAAACAATCCTGGTACATCTTTCTATATTGACTACCAGGGATACATCCCCTCTCTCCCTGGGGCACAATTGAATAAACACTACCAAATTCAATAGTGCTCCATTTTTCTGAACTCAGGTCAAATGGCCTTCCTTCTGTGGATACAGTCTACCTTCAGATCTGTTTATACTATTGATTGTTATAGCTTTCTTGTAGAGAAATCACATTCCAGTCATGTCCTCTAGGTTCATCCTAGACTCTTTAATTGGGTTCTTCATTCCTTCATTAATTAGTTCGCTTGTTCTGTTCATGGAAAGCTGTGTGTTTAAAGGATATCTATGAGGCTTTCAGTAAAACGGTACCCTTCATATTACTTTCATGCAGTAGGGCCATTATTGTGCAGCACAGATTGTGAGGCCACTGGAGGCTTCATTGGATGAAGGGTGTATGTATAAGGTGGGCACTGATGCCAGGGGAGGGCAGGAATCCTATCTGCCAGGTCTGACCTCAGGTGAGTCCTTCGGATTCTTGAGAACTGTCTAGTATAAGATTAAGAGCTCTGTTTTTTGAAGGAGGCAGCCTGTTTTCCAATCTCAAGGTGACAGCTTAGTGGACACATTCTCTACTGTAAATCTCTTTAACTGTTAAATGGGAGTAATAGTAGGACTAGGGTTGTTTTGATAATTAAAAGATAATGTTGAAAAGCTCAGTGGAAGATGAGACGCAAGTGACAGATGCTAGTTGGCCTCATTGTCCTTGTCATCACTATCATCATCGTCGTATTTTAACGTCTGCTCTGAGTCCAGACTCAGCCTGACTGGCCCTTGGGTCCTCCTCACCTCTCTTCTTCCCCTTGCCATGTTTTGGTCAATGGTAATGTGAGCCTGGAAAAGACCTTGTGGACATCCCATCTGCCAATTTCCTTTTTCTGCTTCCTCTGTTAGGAAACGCTTTCAGTTTTTAGGGACTTTTTTTTTTTTTTTTTTTAACAGGGATTATTTAGCATTTTTATTCTCCGAGGGTGCTGGCATAGCTTCAGTCTGTAATTCTAAGGAAAAGGCATTTAGCTGTGCCTTTCTTTGTTTGTCAGGAACATTTCTGTAGATAAGCACCCTGCACAGTAAATAAACTGCATTGTTATTACATTGCTTAGCAATTTACCTGTAACAGACGGCTGTGCCTGCTATAATGACATGATAGCTAATCCATACCCTTGCATGATTTTATCTTCTACTGGGAGAGCTGGCAAGTTTAAAGGGGACGCCCTCAAGGATCAGCTTGGGGAAACCAGTTCTGGTTTTTTTGTGAATGAGATTTTTGCAGGGGGTACACCAAAAGTCCTGTGTCCGAGTTTTGAACAGGTGCTTAATTTCAGGATCAATTACCATAAGCTTCCCACAAGTAGCTTCTGCCTAAAGCTTCTGTTTGACTTAATTAAGGAAGTCTTTCAAGTCAGTGATTAATATAGAGGATAACTTTTTTCCTTACTGAATTAAAAGTTTTGGATATGTAAATAGCATACAAACCAATTTGTTTTAAAAGTAAATAACAATTGCCTTTGGCAATTGGTAAATAATGCTGCTTTCTTTATTATTATTATTGAGGTATACTTGATTTACAATGTTGTATTATTATTGGTATACAGCAAAGGGATTCAGTCATATATATGTGCATAAATATGTATACATATATTGTTTTTCATATTATTTTCCATTATAACTTGTTACAGAATATTGAATATATAGTTTGTTCGCTGTATAGTAAAGTAGGGTTTCATTATTGTTTTTCTATTTTATATATAATATTAACTGTATCTTTTTTTTTTTTTTTTTTGCCACACTGTGTGACTTTTAGGATCTTAGTTCCTTGACTAGAGATTGAACCTGGGTCCCAGCAGTGGAAGCTCCAAGTCCTAATCTTTGGACTGCCAGGGAATTCCCAACTATCTGCTTTTTGATAGAGCCCTCCAAGTGATGTTACTAGATCCAAAGGCAAGAAGTATTTTATAACACTGTTAGTTTGACACTGCTTACTGAAACACCAAAGCAATCTATATTGTCACCATAATTTTCAATGTAAACGATAGAGCTGGCCTTTCACTTGTATCTTGTTTCTTGAAGCTTGCTGTTTTTTTTAACTGTGAGTAGACTGAAAGCTTCTGGAAGAGGAGGGGTGGGTTTGGACTTCCCTGAAGGCTGTGCCTCCTCTTGGAAAACGCATAAACTTGGACTGCAACCCAGGTTCAACTCCAATGACAACCCACGACCCTGGGCAAGTTATTTGCTTTTCTGTAATCTTTTTTTTGCTGTTATCCTAAAGGTTGTTCAAGATACTATTTGAGCATTTTTTAGTAACTACTTTTCTCAGTGGCCTCAGGTACCTACTGGCAGTGCTATCAGAAGAAACAAAACTTATTTCAAAATTAGGAAACTTTTCATAATGGTACCAATCACTTTTCTCTCATTCATCCTTCTCCAACCTTTCTCCTGGGAAAGAAGATGTGTCTCACTCCTCCTAGTGATGAGTTAGGTAGAGTGATTGCTGCCTAATGGGCTATTTATATCTCTCTAATCTATTTCTCTCCATCTCTAGTACCACCAGTCGCTAACATTTATTGAAAGCTTACAGTGGGTCTGGTGCTCTGCAGGCATGATCTCATTTAATCCCCACTAAAACCATTATTATTGCCATTTTACAGGTGGGGAATTTGAGGCTTAAAGGGGTGAGGCAAATTATCCAAGGTCATACAGCTAATTAGCATGAGACTCAGATCCAATCTCCCAGTTAGACTCGTGTGAACCTCGGGAAGACTGATACCTGTCTTCCCAGTGTCTTCTTTATCTCAGGTCAAACTTTTCTCCACATGGAAACAACATAGCATCTGCAAAAGAAAACCCAAGACCACCTTCTACCGCCCTCCCCTCCCCTCCATGGGCTTCTGCCCACCTTCTGTGTCTCTGCCGGCATCATCCTGCCCTTGCTCTCTGCCCTTTGTGACCTTCTTCCGGTTCTGGGTTGTGCCCTCTCTTCTCTGTTCTCGGAGTCTTTGTAGATGTGGTTCCCTCTGATGGGAACAACCCCATCCTCTCTTTACCTGAGGCCTCAGTCATGTTTCCTTCTCTTTTCCTTCTCAGGCTTCTCCTGTGAAAGAGTGTTTCACACCTCCTACTAATGTAGGATGTTGCTTGCTTATTGACTATTTGCATCTTTCTAGACCCTACGGTTCTGCAGCTCGATCATCTGTTTGTTCTTGACCTTATCTTGGGTAGGTTCCCCGGGTCTCTGCTTTCAGGGCAGCTGTGCCTTTTCTCAGTGGCACATATCAGGATTTTTATTTTTAAAAATATTATGTGTGACCTTATTTGATTACTGTCTACCAATTCTGCCCTGCCTGGATATTTTATGAGGATAAGCCTTGCGTCCCTTTTAGTTCATTTTGTTTCCTCAAGGTCTAGCACAATACCTAGCATGTGGTATTTTTGTTTACCATGTTGAAGGAAAACTGAGTTTTAGAAACTGGGAAATACTAACAAGCAATCGTGGAGTTTCTTAGACCTCTCCTGTTCCTGTAGGGTCTAGCAGCACATATAAATTGCATGGCCCCTGGATCTCTTCATAAGTGCGTGTGTGTGTGTGTGTGTGTGTGTNGGCAATGATCTGACATTAGTCATTCACACATGGATTTGACCTAATTTCTACCTATGCTTACCATCCCACAGCACTTCTATTTTAAGCCTGTTTTCCCTAATTGCAGAAAGACAGGCTTTGTCTCTGAAAGAAATTTTCAGTGTTAGTAGTAAGTGAAAGATACCATTTGAGGGAAGGGAAGCCATTTTAAGTATTTCTATGCTAGGCGATTGGTCCATAAGAGAAAGTATTTTTCTCTCTCAGCTTCCCAGTTCTTGTACCCCAAGATGATGAGTGCTAGTGACTGTTCTTGGGAATTGCTGAGTTTCGAAACAATTTTCATAATGGTGTACATCTCACAGTCTTATATACATTTGCCTTTTCTAACTGTCTATGAGCACTATGGGGACAGACACAGTGTCTTTCCACCTGTTTTTACATTGATGGTATTCAGTACACACTTTTTGATCTGCACACCACAGGCATCACAGTTACCCTCAACTTTGCATCTTTAAATATTTCAGCCTTTGAGATATAAATTTAGATTCAGGGTGCTATTTGAGTTTATGCCTGGAATGTACTGGGGTGGCCTTAGCCTCATTTTGTCTGTTTCTCTAGCTTCTTGGGGCTGACCCTCTTCATTCTGGGGCTCAGGGCCTAGGACAGCTGTCTCCCAGCCCCTGCCAGCTCAGCACTAGGCAGACTCTTTGCCGTGTGCCTTTCTCGGGCATCTGTGACTTGAGCTGGCATGTGTCCCTTATTTGACTATTTCCTTTCTCCTCCGTAATAAAACTCAGGACATAGGCTAGGTCAGCTATAGTCAGAGAAGGGCAGAGAAGTTGCTTTGGGACTCTCCTAAGTCTGAAGAACTTATGAAAAGGAACTCACACAGTGTTCAGAAATAATTACATACTTCCCTCTGTATACATCTCCCTGGGAAACCTCAGGGCTGGAGAGGTGGCTGGGATTAAGCAGGATTTAGGGAAACTCAAAACTTAATTTGACGATTTAAAATGCATATTTATCAGAGACATATTTCCAGGAAGGAGAGAAATGATTAGGTAGATGGCTTGATATGTCTAATTTCCTTTAAGTCTGTATTTGTGGAAATTAAAACTCAAAGTGTGTATGAATAGTGACTTTTAAGTAAGAAGACAAATTTTATGAGTCACGTGTGGACATTAAACTCATTAGACATTTGTGGAATGGTGTAGGAAGAGATCAAAAAATGAGAAGGCACTTAAATTTTGGCTCATTGAGAGGAAATAAATATTAGATACTGTTAGGAAAACTGAGTGTAAGTATGTATCTTAATAAATTAGAGCAATTACCACAATGATAATTATGGGATTATGACTTTTAAACCAGTGGTATAAAATGGAAACTATTTAAAAGAGACCAAGGAATAAGAAAAAAGAAAAAGAAGTAAAAGGAAAGCATTTGATAGCACCAAATAAGACAACAAATGTGTAAAACAACCACAATATACATAAGTGAGCAATTTGCTTGCAGATAGCAAGCAAATTAATTGTGCCTTAATTAAATTAATTGTGCATTATACTAATGTGACCAATTAAAAGTCAGACTTTAAAAAAAAAACAAAGATTTAGATGTGTGATATGTAAAAAAACCTAAGTCTCANCAATATACATAAGTGAGCAATTTGCTTGCAGATAGCAAGCAAATTAATTGTGCCTTAATTAAATTAATTGTGCATTATACTAATGTGACCAATTAAAAGTCAGACTTTAAAAAAAAAACAAAGATTTAGATGTGTGATATGTAAAAAAACCTAAGTCTCAAGTACAAAATGATATAGAAAATGGAAAATAAAGGAATGGAAAAAGATGCATCAGGTGTTTATGAACCAAAGAAATTACAGGTAGCACTTGTAATATAAGAGAAAATATAATTTAAAATGAAAAACTTAATAAGTGAAAATAAAGGACATTGTATATTTGTAAAAATGATATAACAATCATGAACATTTTTGATGCTAACAATAAGATTTCAGTATATAGATTGCCAACATCTGCAGGATCATTGAAAAGGCAAGAGAGTTCCAGAAAAACATCTACTTTTGCTTTATTGACTACACCAAAGCCTTTGACTGTGTGGCAACAAACTGTGGAAAATTCTTCAAGAGATGGGAATACCAGACCACCTCACCTGTCTCCTGAGAAATCTGTATGTAGATCAAGAAGCAACAGTTAGAACTGGACATGGAACAACAGACTGGTTCCAAATTGGGAAAGGAGTACTTCAAGGCTGTATGTTGTCACTCTGCTTATTTAACTTCTATGCAGAGTACATCATGAGAAACGCTGGGCTAGATGAAGCACAGGCTGGAATCAAGATTGCTGGGAGAAATATCAATAACTTCAGATATGCAGATGATACTACCCTTATGGCAGAAAGCGAAGAACTAAAGAGCCTCTTGATGAAAGTGAAAGAGGAGAGTGAAAGAGTTGGCTTAAAACTCAACATTCAGAAAACTAAGATCATGGCATCTGGTCCCATCACTTCATGGCAAATAGATGGGGATGCAATGGAAACAGTGACAGACTTTATTTTGGGGGGCT
Organism: Neotragus pygmaeus; assembly: GCA_006410875.1. Lineage (NCBI taxonomy): Eukaryota > Metazoa > Chordata > Mammalia > Artiodactyla > Bovidae > Neotragus > Neotragus pygmaeus. Next base: position 341,560 of record SJYV01031953.1, on the reverse strand, counting down.
CCAAAATCACTGCAGATGGTGACTGCAGCCATGAAATTAAAAGACGCCTCCTCTTTGGAAGAAAAGCTATGCCCAACCTAGACAGCATATTAAAAAGGAGAGACGTTACATTACCAACAAAGATCTGTCTAGTTGAAGCTATAGTTTTTTCCAGTAGTCATGTATAGATGTGAGAGTTGGACTGTGAAGAAAGCTGAGCACCAAAGAATTGATGCTTTTGAACTGTGGTGTTG
>SJYV01031953.1:281487-338676 GCA_006410875.1 Neotragus pygmaeus | reverse complement strand
ACACACACACACACACACACACACACACACACACACACCCCACATCTTTATCCATTCATCTTTTGATCAATACTTTGATATCTTGGCAACTGTAAATAATGCTGCTATGAACATCTTTTTGAATTCATGTTTCTGTTTTTTTGATATATATCCAGGAGTGGAATTGCTGGGTCACAAGGCAGTTCTGTTCTTAGTTTTTTGAGGGATCTCCTTACTGTTTTTCCACAGGGATGGCACCAGTTTACATTCCCATCAACAGTGTAGAGGGCTTCCTTTTCTTTACATTCTTGCCAACATTTGTCATTTGTGGGTTTTTTTCTTCTTTTTTGATGATAGCTGTTTTGCCAGGTGTGAGGTATTGTCTCTTTGTGGTTTTGATTTGCATCTCCCTGATGATTAGAGACGTTGAGCATCTTTTCATGTGTCTGTTGGCCATGTGCATGTCTTCTTTGGGAAAGCATCTATTCAGTTCTTCTGCCCATTTAAAATCAGATCGCTATTTTTTGATGTGGAGTTATATGAGCTGTTTATATGTTGGCTCTGGATGTGAGAGTTGGACTATAAAGAAAGCTGAGCACCAAAAAATTGATGCTTTTGAACTGTGGTGTTGAAGAAGACCCTTGAGAGTCCTTTGGACTGCAAGGATATCCAACCAGTCAATCCTAAAGGAAATTAGTCCTGAATATTCATTGGAAGGACTGATATTGAAGCTGAAATTCCAATACTTCAGCCACCTGACGCAAGAACTGACTCATTTGAAAAGATCCTGATGCTGGGAAAGATTGAAGGCCGGAAGAGAAGGAGACGACAGAGGGATAAGTTTGTTGAAGGGCATCACCAACTCGATGGACATGAGTTTGAGCAAGCTCAGGGAGTTGGTGATGAACAGGGAAGCCTGGCGTGCTACAGTCCGTGGGGTCACAAAGAGTAGGACATGACTGAGCAATTGAACTAAACTGATTAACTGTTTATTGGTCATATCATTTGGAAATGTTTTCTCCCATTCAGTAAATTGTTTTTTCATTTTGTTGATGATTTCATTTTCTATGCAAAAACTTTTAAGTTTAGTTAGGTCTCATTTGTTTATTTTTGTAATACCACTCAACTGTAAGCAAAGAATGAAATTTTGCCATCTGTCACAACACAGATGGATATAGAGAGTATTATAAAAAGGGAAATAAATTAGACAGAGAAAGACAAATACTATATGATATCATTTATACATGGAATCTAAAAAATACAACCAAATAGTGAATATAACAAAAAAGAAGCAGACTCACACATAAAGAGAACAAGCTAGTGGTTACCAGTGAAGAGAGGGAAGGAGAAGGGGCAATACAGGGGAAGGGCAGTAAGAGGTATAAAATATTAGGTGTAAAATAAGCTACAAGCATATACTGTACAACATGGGAGATATAGCCAATATTTCATGATAACTATAAATGGAGTAAGTCTCTAAAAATTTTTCATAACTATATTGTACACCTGTAACATATACTTTTGTATATCAACTATATTTCAATAAAATTTTTTCCATAAAAATTTAAATTCAATAAAAATTTAATAATAAAAAAATTTAAATTCATGGAAATCAGTTCATTTCTATGAATTGAAAGAACTAAGCTATGGAATACGGATTTCTGCATTTTATCCAAGGACTCTTACCTGAATATGATACTCAGAGTGGGAGTATCCTTCCTAGTTTTTATTCTTTTTCTGTATGTAAGAGTTGAAAAACATAAAATGTTTCATAAATGTCTTAGGTACTGTGTTTTTCTTTAATACCTTATGTATTCATTCTGAAAATAATTTAAACATTCCAGTGAATACTCGGAGTTGTTTTTCACCCAAGGCTAGTCACGGATGATTTGAAGGTGAGACAGATAGATTGTACCTCTATCTTATCAGCCTACTTTCTCTTCCCGTCTTAAACCCAGAGAACTCAGGAAAATGGGAAGGGAGAGGAAGGTCACTAGTTAACACCAGCAGTCTAGTGTTAGCACGAGAAGGACAGGACAATAATGATATTCTTCCAAGTAGACTGTAGATATTATCCACATCCTTGATCCTTGATGGATTGCTTTCTCGGTGAAAATTTTATTTACTCCCTCATTAGTCCTGGTGGCTCAGACAGTAAAGCATCTGTCTACAGTGCTGGAGACCTGGGTTTGATCCCTGGGTTGGGAAGATCTTCTGGAGAAGGAAATGGCAATCCACTCCAGTACTCTTGCCTGGAGAATCCCATGGACAGAGGAGCCTGGTAAGCTACAGTCCATGGGGTGGCAAAGAGTCGGACACAACTGAGCGACTTCACTTTCACTTTCTTTCACTTGTATAGCTAAGATGTGTAGTAGACTATGGACACAGACTGTGGCAGTTAGAGCCTGCACACCCAGCAGGGCAGCTTCAGCTCCCTCAAGGGGAGGGACTTAGTGCCTGGGTTCAAGGGCTACACTGTCTGGACTTGAAGACCAGCTTCACTTTCTGTGCTGTATGATCTTGAGCATAGGGCTTAACCTCTCTGGTCCTTAGTTTTTCTGTCAGTAAAGTAGAGTTGATAATAATACCTTTGGATTTGTTGTTGAGAATTGATGAATTAATTCTGTAAAATCACTTTGTTGTTGTCCAGTTGCTAAGCCATGTCTGACTCGTTGTGACCCGTTTATGGGTCACATGGGAGCCTGGCATATGGGAGCACATGCCAGGCTCCCCTGCCCTTTGCTATCTCCCAGAGTTTGCTCAAACTTACATTCATTGAGTCAGTGATGCATCCAACCATCTCTTCCTCTGTCTCCCCCTTTTCCTCTTGCCTTCAATCTTTCCCAGCATCAAGGTCTTTTCCAATGAATCAGCTTTTTACCTCAGATGGCCAAAGTATTGCAGCTTCTGCTTCAGCATCAGTCCTTCCAATGAATATTCAGGATTGACCTAGAATTGGAGATAGAGGGGATGGAAGTGATGGTGGTGGAGGTCATGGTTATAACAGAGGTGGTAAAGGTTTTGGTTGAGCTGGTGGAAGTTATGGAGATGGGAATGAAAGGAGTGAAGGTGGAAGTGGTGGTGGAAGAGTTGGGGAAGGTGATGGGAGTTTTGGAGGCAGTGGAGACAGTGGAGATGGTGGCCAAAAGGTGAAGGAGGTGGTCAAGGAGGTGGGGGAGGCAGTAGAGATTAAGGGTGAGGATGCTGGTGTAGATGGAGGTGCAAGTGTGCCATGTGTTGGAGGTGATGGAGGCGATGGAAAGAGTAGTACAGGAGGTGGTAGTGTGCTGATGGAGATATATGTGGTAGTAATGAAGATGATAGAGCTGGTGGAGTGGTGGGTTATGTAAATATCCAATCTTAATACCAGGCAGAGTGAGGTATGTGCACTGGTGCATGGAGGAACAAGCAGCTATGTGTATTACTTTAAAAAAGGGAATTTCAGTCCCTTTTCAATTTTTTTTTTTTTTTTTTACTGTTTGCATATATTTTTGCCTTTGAGTCTCAGGTACTTATTTTCTTAATGAGTCAGAACCGTTGAACAACATTAATGCCCACTCATTCTCACTCCAACTGGATGCTTTTTAACATGCCAGACTGGATCAAGCTTAGGCAGTCAAAAATGAAAAACACTTAGTTCCTGTTTTCATTGGGGAAATAGACCTATAAACAGGTAATTATAATGTAATGAAGTTAAATGCAATGGTAGAGATGTGAGCAGCCAGAGAGGAGTGATAGATAACCAAGATATGTACTTTTGGGGCCAGGGGAAGCTTCCTGGAACAGAGGACACCTTAAGGATGTGAGGATGGAGGGTGAGTTGGGTGAGTGGGAAGATGAGCATTTTTGGCAAAGGCAGGGAAGAAACAGTGCTTTGTAAATATATGAAACTATAAACAGGTCTCTGACTTTCCTTCACATTTACTGAGTATGTTTAGTTCCTTGCATTACACTGGTATTTAGAACGAGGTTTGAAAGCATCCATGGATACAAGAAGAAAATTGTAGATGGAATTAGGGTCACCTGGTGCCTAGTGGTGACATGTTCGAAAGTAGAGACAATAAGGGCAAATCTCAGAGCCAGTGTCTTTTCAAACCATCCCCTCCCCAGTCTCTTAGTGAGAAGACAGAGCCTGAATATTTTTTCCTATCAGAGGAAGCAGGACAAACAATATTTAAGCTGGGATAGGTGGGCAGGTGTCCAGTATCTATGTAAAAGATGAGTTACTTGCTCAGAGAAGACCTGATGTTCAAGAAATCAGCCAAATATATGAGTCACCTCATTAGCCTCCTTAAAAAGGTAGAACATGCCAAGGCAGAGAAAGTAAATAGACTCTTTTACTAACTTGGATTAAGATGTACCCTTAGATATAACATTTCTCTAGAAATGAAAAAAAAATTATCTCCACACGCATACTTGGCTCAATTAAAATATATTTTAAAGAGTAAGCAGATAACAACAGACTTGTCAAATGAATGACTCAATAGAGATGCATGAAATATATTTGAGTAGTTTCAAAGGTTGTTTTTAAAATAGAGAACACTGTGGTGGATTCGTGTCGATGTATGGCAAACCCAATAGAGTATTGTAAAGTTAAATTTAAAAATAAATAAATAAATAAATTTATAAAAGAAAAATAAAATAGAGAACATATTAAAGTCTATGAAATAGACTTCAGAAAATTGATTTCTAGGAATGACTCCTGCAAATGACTGTTTAGAGACCACGAAGAGGGGAATTTTTGATGGATCCCCCGGGCCAACATTGTCCTGCAAAGGATGTGAAGAAAGGAAGGTGTTAGTGCATCTCTAGCCCATGGTGTCTCTACAGTGAACAAAAGAATAAGCCTTTTGGAGGAGGGGATGAATAGTGGCTTGATATTGTTTATGAAGAATTTCCAAATCAGAGAAGGCGGTCCTCTATATGAAAGACTTGGTGTCTTTGCCCACCTATCCTGGCAGATAGGATGTGGATTGCACCAGATAAAACATTAGAAGTTGACCTCTGAACCACATATTTAAATTCATTTCTGGCTTAATTCTTTTCAAAAGCAATTGAGTTTGACTATTGTGATTCAGCCATCTGCAGTCCATGTTTATAATTGTGCATGGTATCATTGTTTCTGAGATTTTTCCAGTTAATATTATTAAGGGGTGGATATATGATTTCCTGGGTGGTTTGATTCACTCTTCTGGCCCATTTTGATAAGAAAGTGTCTACCTGCTGTTCCTGGGGGCTTTAATTGGCTTTTTGAATTTTTGCTTGTAAGGAAATAATACAGTAGAACAGATCCACTCTACTGGTTGCTTTTTAGTTATAGAATTCTGTTTAATTTGCAAAAACCATTTATAAATTCTAACTATTAACTCAGCCTTTTTTGCCTGCCTTACAAAAGCTGCTCTTAGGAAATAATGCATCTGAGACCCAATGGGAAAGATTCCAAGCTCATAGTGACAAATCTCCTGAGTTATCCTGATTCCCACCTGAGATTTTGGAATTTTCCATAAAGAAGGGGGAGGAAGGGTTTGGCCCCATTTGGAATACAGATAATAGAGAGTAAATAGACTTGTCTGTTTTTCAAAGATAATTGTGGGTTATGAAATAAAGCTAAGTAGGTAGAAAATCCTATACAGATTACAAAAGATGTTTTGCATCTCTGCATTAGTACACATAATTCTGGGCCCTGAAGCATTGTCTGGTAGACCAGTTGAATGTGCTAGGGCAATTGTTTAATGAATCCAGAAGCAATGGTTGGAATTACATTGTGAATTATAGGTTCCTAGAACCGGAAAGGACTTTAGAGATTTTCTAGGTAAAGCCTTTTGCTTACAGTGAGGAAAGGGAGGCTCAGAGAAGCTAGGCTATTTTGAATGATTATCATGGGGCCAGAACCTGGGGTTCCTGATTGCTTAGCCCTGTGTTTTAATGCAGGGTCAACCAGGCCTCAGAAAATGGTCTGCTGTTTTCATTGTGGATGTACCCCAGAACATGTACACGGGTAGCACATGCCTCCTCACAGCTATATCTGCTACTCAAAGATCATGAGGCACCTTGTTCTCACTTGTTTTGGCCACATCTCTGCGAGGTAGGCAGTATTCTCTGGACACAGAGCTCAGCTCTGCCATTAGCTGGGGGAGGCTCAGAGGGTTATTTGAGAGCCAGTTCCCAGGCTGGTGTTTTCTACATGAAACATCCTCTTTCCCTAGGATTCTCTCCTAAGCTGAAGGGGAAAGTATTCAGCCCTAGGATTCTCTGCTTTGCTGAAAGATTGATAACACTTACAGAAGTTTTGGTCAAACGAAGCACTCTCAGTTTAAAAAAATAGAAAATAAAGTATTTTATTTTNCTCTTTCCCTAGGATTCTCTCCTAAGCTGAAGGGGAAAGTATTCAGCCCTAGGATTCTCTGCTTTGCTGAAAGATTGATAACACTTACAGAAGTTTTGGTCAAACGAAGCACTCTCAGTTTAAAAAAATAGAAAATAAAGTATTTTATTTTATCTTCATCTATTTCTTCTTTGATTCTTTATGTATCTCCAACTTTCTGACCTACAAAATTTTCCTTCTGCCTGAAGGTTTTTAAACTTTTCCTGTAGGGCAAAATGGCTTGTAATGAATCCTATCAAGTTTGTCTTGTGTGTGTGTCTGTGAAATTGCTGTTTCTCTTTCACTTTTGATGGATAATTTGAATGAATATAGAATTAAACATTGACGGTTTTGTTCTTTCAACACTCTCCTTACTTACATGATTTCTAATGAGAAGTCAGCTCTTATGTGTAGAATAAAAATGACAGTTCACAGAGTCTGTGCCAAATGTAGTCCTGAGTGCAAGGGAAGCAGTTAATAAAGGTTTGCTCTTTTTCTTGCCTTTTATAATAAAATTTCTGAATATGTTGTTTTCTGAATAGTTTAAGGAAAATGATTTCAATTTTTTTTCTTGTTTATGAAGATAATACATTTTCTTTGTAGAAAATCAACCAGTTTTGAAAATTATGAAGTTCCCTGAATGTCTACAATCCAGGAATAATTATTCTGCATCTTTTTAGAATAGTTATTCTACTTTTTAAAATTCTTTATACTTTTACAACATTCTTCCAGCCATCTCTCTATGCATCTATGTGCATATAGACATATGTCTATGTTTGCATTTATGATTTTATGTAAAATGAAATCATAATATAAATACTCTTTTGCAATTTACTCAGCAAAGGGTCAGTTCACAGAAAATGCTAATGAGTGTTTTGTGCCAGATCTGGGAGCATCTTTAGTCCCAAATTTAGGACACGATGGATGACCCAGTCTTATCTCATAGATTTAAATTTTGTGAAACTTGTTTGGCACTCTTCTCCCCCATGTGTCCTTTCCCTCTACTCAATAGAGAGAGTACATCACTGAGCCTATACAATGTACTTTCTGGAGTTAAATAGGGCAATCTGTTTTATTTACCTGAACAAAAGCCAGGGTAAATAAATAAGTATGTCTACTGCTATCGTTACCTGTGTAGTTCCCTGAAGCCCCTCCTTTTGACCCTCCTCCCATTTTCCATAGAAGAGACCCACAAGAGGGCACAGATTGCTGTGTACTTTAACCCGTTGGGTCTTGCTGATCTGTAACCATGGGCAACCATTGTTTTTTCTTTTTAATTAACTTTTATTGAAGTATAGTTGCTTCACAATGTTGTGTTAGTTTCTACTGTACAACAAAGTGAATCAGCTGTGTGTGCTAAATTGCTTCAGTCGTGTCCAGCTCTTTGCAACCCCATGGACTGTGGCCCACCAGGCTCCTCTGTCCATGGGATTTTCCAGGCAAGAATACTGGAGTGGGTTGCCATTTCCTTCTCCAGGGGAACTTCCTAAGCCAGGGATTAAACCCCGGTCTCCCGCATTGCAGGCAGACACTTTACTGTCTGAGCCACCGGGGAAGTCCAAAAATGTCCAAATAGGAGTGAAGGAGAAGCTGTCAAAATTCGACTCTGGTGGGACTTGAACCCTCAACCTTTGAATAACCACACCCAGGCTGGCTAGAAGTTCATCCAACGTGTTATCCAGTGCACCTCAGAGCCGGTTTGTTCTCATTAGTTATCTATTTTATGGGCTTCCCTGGTGGCTAAGAGGTTAAAGCATCTGCCTGCAATGCAGGAGACCTGGGTTCAATTCCTGGGCCAGGAAGATCCCCTGGAGAAGGAAATGGCAACCCACTCCAGTATTCTTGCCTGGAGATCATGGACAGAGGAATCTATTTTATACATAGTGTCAGTAGTGTATATATCATTCTCAATCTCCCAACTCTTCCCACTCCTCCCTTTCCTCCTTTGGTGTCCATACATTTGTTCTCCACATTTGTGTCTCTATTTCTGTTTTGCAAATAAGATCATCTATACCATTCCTCTAGATTCCACATATATGCATTCATATATGATATTTATTTTTCTGTCTGACTTACTTGACTCTGTATGACAATCTCTATATCCGTCCATGTTACTGCAAATGACCAGATTTTGTTCCTTTTAACCATTGTTTTTGTTTAGACTGATCTCCTTGGTGGTCCAGTGGCTTGCCCTTGTCAGACAGACAAATTGACATTACTCATGCTCTGCCCTTCACCTGCCTCACACCTTAACCCATATTCCCAGTCTCTTTGAACCTGCAATAGTAGTGATCTGAGTGATGATTTCGCACCAAGCATTAGGAAGACATGAAGACTGATTCTGCCAAGAGTTATAATCCGGTACTGCTCTCTGCCCATCCATGTCAGTACCCATTGGTAGAAAATAGAGATCAGGGAAAATCTTTGAGGATTGGGAGATTTGGCTTCCACTTTAATCACCTTGTATAGGGATTTCACACTTTTGGAAAGGTTCTCACTAATGAAGGGAGGATGCTGTTTATGTTGTCCCAGCTCCCCAGCATAAGATAGAGGTGACCTTTCTTATCCTCTGAGATCCTGTGATTAGAGCTAGTAATTTAATAATAGTCTTTGATGGGTGTTTTCTGTTTTGTCATAATTGGGCCCCTCACTGTCAGAGTCTGAGTTCAGTTTCTTCTCAGTCTCCCCTTCCCTCACCACAGGAATCTGCACTGGTTAATTTGTGCCAGATGTACTGAGGTAGTTTCATGAGGCAGCTTTCATCTAGGAAGAGGTGGGCTGAGCACACCTACTCATTTCCCACCATCTCCAGAAGGAGCAGCTTTTAACTATGACTTAGTGACGCAGGGCTTCTAACCACTATCTGAAGATGAAAGGCCCATCACCAATTTTATCTGCTTATCAAAAACCAGACAGTGGTGACATGCAATCAGGGTTCACTGGCCTGCCCTGAGAAGGCTCTGCCAAGCCCTCCTGGGGAGATGAAGACATTCTGCAGCCACAGGGGAGGTCCTGGAAATTCTGAGCTTCTCATGCCAGCTTTCTGTCGATATATCTGAAGATTATTCAGATATATCCTTAATAGGAATGTTAGTAAATTTAAAGGAAATATAATATTCTTAAGCAGGAGTTTTACTTTTCTGAGCTCTTCTTCTGAGGGCAAACCTCTAATTTATGTAGCCACTGTTCTCTGAGGAGGTTGTGTACGTGCGTGTGTGAGGTTTCTCATTCACTGATTATTTTATGCTTCATCCCCACACATTGAGAAGGACTACATAAGGAGCTCTGGGGGAGCTAGAAGGGAAAGAACAAGCGTGGACTCCTGCCTTGGAAATTCTGCAGGAAAGTAAATGGGCTTTCATACTCTTGTATTCCTTTTGCACAGAAAGGCGGCACTTTACAACTCATATTTCTAAATTTGGAAAGGACTTAGAGGAGCGGGATGGGGGTGTGTGCAGTGCAGGGAGGCTCAAGAGGGAGAGGATATATGTATACATATGGCTGATTTGTGTTGCTGTACAGGAGAAACTAACACAACACTGTAAAGCAGTTATACTCCAATTAAAGAAATAAAAAAAATTTGTAAGGAAATCTGTGATGAACATGTCTTACCTGTGAATGAAATGTTGGTGCTATTTTGTAATTAAATGTGCTCATCTGTGAGGAAGCTGAATTTGGGACTGGTTTGAATTTCGATTTTGCTTCTTTCACTCCCGGTTTAAAAGATGGGCTAAAGAGAGGCTGCCCAGGGATCAGCATGTGTGCATGCTCAGTTGTGTACAACTCATTGTGACCCCACAGACTGTAGCCCGCCAGTCTCCTCTGTCCATGGGATTTTCCCAGCAAGAATACTGAGTGGGTGGCCATTCCCTTCTCCAGGGGATCTTCCTGACCCAGGAATCAAATCCATGTCTCCTGCATTGGCAGGCAGGTTCTTTACCACTGAGTGACCTGGGAATCAGGCTAGCTTTTTCCTGAAGATGTGGACAAAAGTGACCTTGTGCCCTTGACATTTTCCATTTGCTTCCTTGTCAGCTTTTTACCTGTTGACAGCATCCGTGGTTCCCTTGCCCTCTGTCTCCTGGTAGGTTTGATAGTAGGAACATCTACTGTATATTGGGGGTCAGAAGGGGAGCAGAGTCAGAATACTTATTCTATCAGATCCCTTCTTGCTAGGCTGCTGTGAGTTGCCTGTGTCCATTAATCTATGATCATAAGTCTTGCCGGGAAGTTCATACTCTCCATGAGAGGCTAAGATAGATGCTCTCTCTTCTTGCCCTTTCAGTGTCTTTGAACCAAAGAAGCACCAATAAGAAGCATTGTCCATGTCTTTTAGAAGCCTGAAGTCAATGAGGTGAAACCCAATATCAAGAATTTGATGCAAAGTAACTTGTGGAAAAGAAATGTAAAGAAGATGTTAGTGGTTTGGCTAGAGCCTAATTAGAGCAAAGTGCATTAAGTAGATTTTCTGGTTTTCAAAAACTTGAATTGTAATATATTTTTTGATGTGCTGTTTTAATTTTTAGTAGCAAATGTGTTTACTGTTTACCTGGGACTTCCCTGATGGCTCAGACGGTAAAGAATCCGCCTGCAATGCAGGAGACCTGAGCTAGATGCCTGGATTGGAAAAGGTATCCTTGAGAAGGGAATGGGTACCCATTCCAGTATTCTTGCCTGGAGAATTCCAAGGACAGAGGAGCGTCGCAGGCTACAGTTCACAGGGTCACAAAGAGTCGGACATGGCTGAGCAACTAACACTTTCACTTCACACTTTTTTCTTTGGCTTTTCTTTGGCTACACCCAAGCTTGTAGAGGGGCTTACATTCAGCCCCTCTTTGTAAATAATCTCTTTTTATTAGACCTTCCTCTGTTACCATTTTAAGTAAGGCATCTTTTCCTGCTGGACTCTGACTATTGAACTTGGTGAATATTTTCTCATTTGATGACAAAGAATAGGAGCTCACACATACTAGCTCAAGTACAGAGTGAATTTACTGAAAGGACACAGGGCAGGTATGGAACATACACCCAGTTATCTGGAAAGTCAGTCAGTATACTAAACCACTTTTTCAGTCTCCGGTGGCATCCTGTCTTTGCTTGTCTCCACTCTTTTACATCTGCTTTCTCCTGCTTCTCTCTGTGTATTGACATTGTCTGTCTGTCTTTCTCATGGATTTTCTGACTTGGTTTGATCTTGGCACAAACTCTGGCTTCAACCCTATTTAAACTTTAAGTTCAAGGAATTCCCACTGTTTAACCATGTCTCTCAGTGTCCTGTTTCCAATTCCCTGCCAGAGAAAATCTGAGTGGCCTAGATTGAGTTAAGCCCATTTATGGCCCACTAAGTTGTGATGGAGAAGGGAACACAAGAACATCCTTACCAGGGATGTGAACAAGTCATTCAAGAAAGGCATGTGGTTGAGGGGCAGCTGTTAGCATCTCTACATAGTACAGCAAGTCAGTCTTATGAAAAAAACATCTGATTCAAATGCTAGGTGAGAGGGACTTGTCCTTAAGTCATTTGGAAAGCCAGTTTATCTGCTTCATTCTTTAAACATTTCAGTGGAAAGACATTTAGTAATTCCAGAAACTTGGAAGAGAGATCTGATGATTTCTCCTATATATAGCATGCTGTGGATGTTGCTCATTCATTTCTTCTTTTCTGCCTTTAATAGTTACCAATCCACTTTTCAAGGTGACATTCACAGGATCCTTTTTGGTGACTATGGTGAAAAGCAATTAATAAGATACAGAAACAACCCTGATCATTCTTTAGGATAAACATGCAATTATATTTGGGGTGTGTCTGTATTACAATCAGCTTTTCAGTCCTCACTCAACTATTAGCATATAACCAAANTGGAACACAGTCACAATCTATAAGCTGCCTTCCTGCTATAACAGCAAGTAGTGTGACAGATAGTGTATGGCCCTCAAAGCCTAAATATTAACTATCTAGCCCTTCACTAGAAAAAGTTTGCTACCCTCTGCATTTTATTATTGCTTATTCTTAAGTGTGTGCTCTTAAACAATTGCTCACACATTTTGGAGCTAGAGATCACAAAATGACAGGCAAGATATGCAGCCCTGAACTTGATGTCACACTTGTGAATAGACTTCAAAAATTACCTGAACTTGGTCTTGGCCTAAGTCATACCTGCTGTACTGTTGCTGTCCTGCACCTGATGTTATTCCAAGCTGAATAACCCTGACGTTGCTAGTATTGATTTATCATTTCCTGATGTATTTGTAATGAGAGCCATAGGATCAGGCTTCATGTCATGCCATGTGGGTGGGTGCAAGTGATATTTCCTCACTATCAGTCATCCTGGGAAGAAGGCAACTCTGAGCTAGGAAGAGGAGACTCAAGAAGCACACCTTAGATCGAGAAGAGGAAACTTCTGCAATTTCACTTCCTTGTGGAGGTTAGGTATGAGTTCTGGGGAAAACTGGAAGGCACAAGAGTACTTCTTTTGCGGAGATGATTTTGTCATTTTTTTCTTTCCAGGCTTTCTTGAGACAGCATCCTGTGGGACCTCTCAGAAATAGCCGAGTCTTTATGGGGGTTAGGAAGAAGAGGTTGATGTCTGGCACTATCAACTGGTTGATGAACGCTCAAACCATTGACTCAACACTCCTTTTCCTTATTAACAGCACTACCATTAGTTCAAGTATGGAGTGACTATCTTCAGGGGAGGCTGTATCCCACCTACCCCACCCCTGGACCCCAGCGTTTGGGGTGAATAAGTCCATCATGGTAATTCCATTCCTGTTGCTGATTTTTAAAAAAATGGACATGTGCTATAATTCTGGCCAATGAGAGACAAAGGGAAGTTTACTGGATCACATGTGTGGAAAGGTTTCTTCATTCTTAAAAGGGAGAAGCAGAAGATAAAGAGGTCATTTTCCTGCTTTGGATGTGGCTGTGAGGGGATGTGATACCAAAGAGTCCATTTTGCAACTATGAGAGGGTGTTATCAACATGCTAAGAGTGATAGAGCAGAATATGGAAAGGACATGAGCCGTTGGTGGCACTGTAGAGCTAGTGATTCACACAGATGGGTAACAGATGTGGGAGCTTCATGAACTGTGAGAGAATAAAATCTCTTTATTGTTTAAGTCACTTTTCACTGGATTTTCTAGTACTTGTAACCAACTAATACTCTTAAGTATTTAATGAAATATGGCCTTTTTATAATGATAGGTTGGTGCAACTAAGAAATTGTAACTATATTCTTAAGATATCTTCATGTGAGCATAACTACAATTGTGGTCACCAGGTAGTTAAATTCAATTACAATGGAGAAATTTAGTGAATCTGAATAATTGCATATATACCACAAATCTTTTTTTAGTTGGTAAGAAACCCAGAAAATTATAGCCTTAAATTTCAGAGTAATGATAAACAATCAGCTCAGTTCAGTTCCGTTTAGTCACTCAGTTGTGTCTGACTCTTTGCGACCCCATGAATCACAGCAAACTTGATCAACTTGGCAGTATGTTAGTTTGAAAACGTTTAAAATTATCAAACATATTCTTACTGTAAATGTTCCAAACAATAGAAAAGTATTTGAAGTCACCAGTGATCACAGTTCAGTTGGCAGTTTGAGGTTTACCAAGTAGAAGAACTAGGAGGCCGGCCAAGGAACCAGCAAGAACTGATGAGACCCTAAGAACCAGGCAGAGCACAGTTCTAAAGCTGTGGAAACTTCAGTGTCCACGAAGGCCCCCAGTGACACAGTCCTCCTGGAATTCATGTCCTAGTGAATTCCCCTCCCACAATGACTAGGGCAGACTTGGATAAACTGATAGGATACTGTGGAACTTATTTGTGACATCTGGGGCTAGATCATAAAGGACATTATGACTTCTGTCTTGCTCCTTTTTGATCACATAACCCGGGGCAAGCCAGCTGCCATATTGTAAGTACACTCAAGCAGTCCCATGAGGAGCTCCATGTGGCCAAGAACCAAGGTCTCCAGTCAACNGCTAGATCATAAAGGACATTATGACTTCTGTCTTGCTCCTTTTTGATCACATAACCCGGGGCAAGCCAGCTGCCATATTGTAAGTACACTCAAGCAGCCCCATGAGGAGCTCCATGTGGCCAAGAACCAAGGTCTCCAGTCAACAGCTATTAAGTGGGTCATCTTGGGAGCGGATCCCAGCCCTAGTCAAGCCTTCAGACAACTGCCAACGTCTTGTCTGCCACCTTGGTGACCCCCTGAGGCAGAAGCACCCAGTTGTTTCAGGGAAACCATATATATGATCAGAAACTATAGGAAATAATAAATGCTTATTTGGGCAGTTAAATTGTGGGATTACTTGTTGCATGAATCACTGATACAAAGGCCTATGTATCTTGGGTCTCACCCCACACACCACAGGAGGCCTTGATAGCTACTCTGGACCATTTGTAGGTGAGAATAGGATTCCTGCTCAGATGCTCACTTTAATCAACTTTAGGGTATGATTGGCCTTCACCCTGTAGGTCCTCAGTACAGCTGGGGAGGGATGGGGCAGTTTGAGATCGGTGTGTATGTGTGTGAATACACATGTGAGTTGTATATACATAGGTATGTGAATCAGTGTTGTTCCCTTGTGCCCTCCCTGAGGGACAAAAGAGCTTTTTTGCTGTGCCGTCTGCCCTCAGGGTGACTTTAAACCTACTTTAGTTGTGAAACCTCTTCAGTTTTTCATGCCTTCTTCTGGTTGCTTCTCAGAGATATTCCTGTCTTTATATATTCTACAAACACTTGTTCTGACTCTGAAACAGTGTTTGGAGAACTCTGAAATTGTGTTTGTTTTCGTGCTGAGCCTTCTGGGCTATGTGTATTGAAAGCACATTCCTTGGCGGGTAGCAAGCGAAAGCTGAATGGGAAATGGGCTTCAAGCCTGTGGAGAAACAAACGTTGGGAGCAACTAAATGATACTTACTTCGGACTCTCATTGTAAACTCTCCTGCCTCCCTTGGACCTGGCTATTGGTATAGGGATCCCATGGTGAAGTCGGTTATATAAAACTTACGGTCGCTGGGCTCTCTGGCCCATGAAATTTACTTTAGGTGTTAGGGTGTTTGCCTCTAATAACTCAGGAGCTAAGCCATTTCTGTTGTTGTTGGAAAACAACCTCAGCAACAACCCTAAATCATGCGATTCTTATTGCCTGAAGATTAACTTAAGATAAAAGGAATTTTTAATAACAATTTGAAGGTGCTAGCTTTCAGATAGCATGTACTGTTAAAGGGAGAAAAGACTTCCTGGGCAGGACAGGCACATCTCACACTGTGCCTGTGGCCTCATTTCTCCTGCCTTTTCCTCTGTGAGAACGAAGCAGATGGGTTTCTGTTTGCGAACTGAGTCTTTCTGTTCTTTTAGTAGCTGATCATTTCTTCCTGTTTTTGCCACTTAGTCCTTTCTCCCCTTTCTCTGTGCTTTCCCATTTTGCAATAAAATAATATTATTTGCCTTTCTAGTCTTGAAGGTATATATAGTATCAGAATACTGACTTTCTCAGTGAGCTCTTCCCTGTTTCTTTCACCCAGAGTTCGATGAGCCATTCTCAGTTCTGATTTTCGTAGGGAAAAACCCCAACAGCAATGCCAGATTCTAACAACTGGCCTTTAGCAAGGGCGAGTAACATGGCCATTGGACATAGAATACATGCAAAATTTCCAGCCCAATTTCTGGTACATAGTAGAAGCTCTTTTAAGGATATTTGATTTTAGTATATGATTATTAACTTCAGCTTGATTTACCTTGCTATGTTTGAGGCCCTGAAGGAGATGTAAATGTATAGGTAATACCAGGCTGCCTATGACAGTGATGGGAAACACAGAACTGAAATTGTCTCCAAAGCACTATCGCTGCTCTAAATGAGGTCCGTGCTCCCTGAGGTCATTAGAACCCCATTCTCAGCCAGTCTTGATTTCCATCAAATGTCTCCTCCTGGAACAAGTGAGTCTGACTCAGGCACTTGCTCTTAATCTTGTGATCACTGAAGGAAGGAATAAGATCCGAAGCTTCTTTTTAACCAAGACTCCAGCAGCGACCTTTGTGAACTTTGGGACCTAGGGAGAGATTTTGACATTTCTGCTAAGATTGTGCAACTGGCTGAATTACTCCAAGGCCCACCCTGGGCAGTGACTGTGAACATCTAGCAGTGAAGCCTGAAGCCTGATTATTGTTGATAATCGCTCCATTAGCTTGTGTTGCTGCTGCTGTTCATAAATGCTCTTCCTTGTCACTCCCAGACCTGCCCTGACATTTCTCTCCATGCACATTTGGAACACTTCTCATTATCCCTCTTAACATTGCTTGTTACTCCTCTGAATGACTTGAGAGATCTCTTGTAGTCTCCAAAGCATGATATTCTGTTCATCCCATGTGGCTTCACCCTCCTCTGGAGCATTTCAGATGGTTTTGTACCATGCAGAGCATATGCCTCCTTCTTCCCTTGATTACTCTTTGCATTCCTTCACTCTTCTGTATTGTCCTCCATTTGATTTACTTCTGGAGTATTTATTGCTAGGGTGATGTGCATAATGAATGTCCTTGGGCATTCACTAAGGTTAAGTTTGAACAGTTTCTATTTCCCCTCAGTGTCCTTGATGTGTGATGCTTTTGGTTATTTGCTCACATAAACCTCACAGTTTGTCAGAGTTCACTCCATAAGAATTCATACCTCTCTTTCAGGTTGTATGATTTTATTTATTTTTTAACCACATGGAAGACCTCAGTTAAAAATGATGCGTTTCCACGGATCTTTAGGATTTCCTTCTGTGTAAAAAAATCTCCAAGTTATCTATTGCTGTGTAACTAACCACTAAGATCTGAGTGCTTTTGAACACTGTCGTTCTTTCTAATGGGTCTTTGGGTTGGCTGGGCATAGTTGGACAGTTTTCACCAGTGGCCTCTCCTGCACTTCTGGTTAGATGTTGGGTATGGCCTTGGCCTTTGGGAGACCTGAAGGGGCTGGCTGGCCATCAGGCTCACTCGCGTGGTTGGCAGTTGTTGGTTGAGGGCGCAGTTGGAGTTGTCCCACTGAGCAATTCCAGCTACACTTAGTCTCTACAAGTGACAACTAGGGCTTTTCAAAGCTTGGTGGCCAGGTTCTGAGAAGGTGCATCCTAAGAATGAGCATTCCAAGATGAAAGATGAAAGGTTAGCATGATTTCTGTTGCGCTTGACTGCTGTGAGCAGGCTTCACAAGTGAGCAAATACTGCGAACTGTGCTTCACTGGAGAGACTGGCTGCCACAGGAGTGAATAGTTCTTCTGTTCTTGACATTGTTCCGTTTCAGAGTCAGGCAGGCCCTTTTGATGTTGATTTTTTTCCAACCTTTTCTTGTGACATGAGCAGTAGCTACAGTAGTTTTCCCTAGTAGCGAACCCCAGACATGAATTTTCCAAAGCTATCTGTACCACCCACTCGGCTGCCAAAGGGTCTGCCTTTCTACTTGTTGCTCATGTTGATGAGCCTCTGCTAAACTAAAGAGATGACTACAAGACAAGGAACTCTGGAGTGGACCTTCAGGGACCTGGTCTTTCGTCCTGGCTTTGGAGTAGTGTGACTGACCTTGAATAAGTCACTTCATCTCTCTAGATATTGGTCTTTTCTGAAGTCCCCAACAAGCTCTGAAATTCTACCATTCTAAGTAGTCATCTTGAACATACATCTCCATTGGGTCAAATGCTCTCATTCACCCCCTGAACCCAGTAAGCCAAGGTTTTAGGGCTGATAGAGGAACTGTCACTGCCCATCAGTTTTTGCACAGAGTAGGCCTTCAATTAAAAAGATTAGAGGGATGAAACTTAAATCAAGAAACCTAGAGAGTACCATTGTTTTCAAGATCTTGTTGGTAAACATTGCCAGATCATTTATTATTTTTATTTGAAAAAGCATAACCTTGCATATGTAAGGCTTTGCTGTTAGAACTTGGAACTTGTTTCACACAGTCTCTGCATGGGTCTGTTTACCATTTAACAGGCAGTTAAAACTTTGTGCCTGTTGACAGATTGATACTGACCATGATTACCTCAAGCTGTAGCAACTGGAGGGATACCAAGGGTCTGGCTGTGTGAGTTTGCTCTTTCACTCTTTTTTTTTTTTTTTTTTTTTAAAGGTGCTGGACTATTGAAACCTTGAGCAGTCTCCCTTTGGGGTAGTAGAGGGGAAAGAGAATAAGGAAAATCCATGGGAATAGAAGGTCAGGTCGAATGTAAATGAAAATACACCTCCTTGCTGCTCCCCGGCAGAATACCCCAGTTCCTAGGCTTGCTCCAAGTGGAAGTTGACCTTGGGTTTCTTGCCCTTAACAACCATTTGACATTTTAGAGGACAAAGGGCTCCATAAGGAAGAGGCTTAGCCCTGTTGATGGCTACAAATCACTGGCCCTAGAGAACTGGCCCTGGAGGGCTGGGGCTTAGAGAGCTTCCTTGCAGCCTTCTTTTTATTTTAGGAAAATCAAATTTCAAAGAGACTGATATGCAGGCCCCCAGGATTTTCTGATGGTCTGGGCAGCTTCCAAGCCTCAAACCAGCCTGTTGCTTTTTTTTTAAGCAAGACCCCCCTAAAGTAATACACAGCTCAACTTCAAAAAAGACTGAAAACTTATAGAAGGAAGCTATATGAAGTGGCCTAAATTGAAGATTTTTATTTTTCTAATGACAAATGTGAAAAGAGTAAAAAGAAGCATTCTGAGTTGGCATAATTAAAATAGGCTCAGTTCAGTTCAGTTCAGTTCAGTCACTCAGTTGTGTCTGACTCTGCGACCCTATGAATCGCAGCACGCCAGGCCTCCCTGTCCATCACCATCTCCTGGAGTTCACTCNGGAATGAACTGAAATGAATTGATACATTTTATTCCTTTAAGACAAAGTACCAGTGAATTTTCTTTTTAAAATAAGGTTCTTTAACTTGATTCTCAGGTGTAGGGATTGTATTTAATTAAAGTCTTTGCATGCTACCTAGCAGGGTGCCTTACACAGATGAGTGTCTTTTGTGTTTTTTTAAATCAACATATTTTTATTCTAATAATCTTATCAGTTACATCTATTCCAAATGAGTGCTTACCTATGAAGTGGTCTATAATAAAATTCACACAATATGTGAAATATCTTATAGTCACATAAACTTCATTATGATAGTATACATGACTGATAAATACAATTTTTCAAATGCTGTACATATTTTCTTTAATTAATATATATTTTATAGAGAAGTTTTAGGTTTGGAGCAAAATTGAGACAAAAGCAGAGTTCCCACATTTCTCCATGTCTTGACATGTGTATCCTGCTCGTGCTCAGTTGCTAAGCAATGAACGACTCTTTGTATGAGTGAGAGCCCACAAGGCTCCTCTGTCCATGGGATTTACCAGACAAGAATACTGGAGTGGATTGCCATTTCCTTCTTCAAGGGATCTTCCCAAGCCAGAGACTGAACCCACATCTCCTGCACTGGCAGATGGATTCTTTACCACTGAGCCACCAGGGNTCCTCTCTGAAGCTAGACAAGGTCACCTGACTCATTGTGGCCACTGAACTGTGAACAGAGGGAGCTGTGTTCCCTCCAGACAGATACCTTTGAAAATGAAAACCAGATTCACCGTTTCCCCTTCCCCTTTGTCTCATAGCTGGGAATGCCCCAGAGCCACCACCCACTGTATTGGGACATAAGCTTGAGCAAGAAATATACCTCTGAGAGTTGGAGTGGGGGTGTTTGTTATGCAGCATGATCCAGACTGCCTAGTGATACACTGAACATCTTTCATGTCCCAGGCACAGTTCTAGGCTCATGAGATGCAGCTGTAAACAAAGCAACTGGTTAGATCAGCTGTTGTCAGACAGAAGCAAGGCTGCCTGGATAGAAAGCAGTAGCTGGGATTTTCTGGAGGCTGGATGAAGAACTAAAGGAAGGGGAAGAGACATCCCAAGACACTGGGCTTGGAGCACCAGGGTCAGAAAGCATTTGCACCCACGTGCAGCCAGCAGAGAGAACCCAGCTTCCTTTCCATGTCACGCTCCTCAGACAACACACTACACGTTCACTGCCGATGTGTGGATGCCACGTGCACTGGCCAGTCCATCCACAAAGAGGAGAATAATGACTCAGAACAGGCAGGAAGGGAAGGCTCCTGTGAGACTCAGCTCTTACGTGCAGTCCGGAGATACTCCTCCGAGCGGGTCGTCTCCTGTGCACAGACCAGGCCTGAGCACACCTTCACCAGAAATGAAACCAACTACCTGGACGAAGCACTCACCCAACCATGATTCATGTTCTCAGTCAGTCCCACGCTGCACAGCTGTTGGCTTATCTGAACCTGGGCCAAGACCCAAGAAGAACTGATGCTGATGAGAGAAGTAAGGAAACTGAACAGAGAGTGGACAGACCACAGCTGCCCTGGCCCCTCACCTGCATGTTCTCTGTGGTGTCAGCTAATCCTGGACCTCGTCCATTCTTTTATTAAATGTGTATATTTATTTAAAGTCTCTAGAAATCTCTCACCTCCTAATCACTCACTTGGCCCAACATACCATTGAGAAGGCAGCAGTTAAACAACTAGCATTTTGCATCCTGAAATGAACATCTCAAAATGTACAGTCCTTTCTAATTCTATTTCTAATTATCATACTATATACAACCCAAGATGAGGGTGAATTGATAAAATATTCAAACAAGCCAGTGGTTCATAGAATACATTAAAAATTCCATTTAAACTCTGAGTTAGGCTGTACACATTTGTAAACGTAAACATTAACCCTCAGGAAAAATATTTTTTGAAGTGTAGTGTAATTGAAAATTCCACAATCATAAATAAGAGGGCAGGGATCATTCCACAGAAGGGCACCCTATCTCTGTAAACTTAAGAACACTTCCACAGAGTCTCTGCTGCTCTGGGTCCCTGGAAAGCCCTGCTTCCATTCTCTCCTCCACGCAGGCGTTGCGTGTGCCTCTGTTCTTCTAGGAGAAGGCTGTGCCCCGAAGACAAAAGCCAGGCTCGCTCACCTTAGCACTCCCTCCTGTGGCCCGGCTAGTCCTGCTTCAGGTGGCAGGAGCTGAGGTCAGCTGAACTGATTGAAATTCAACAGTGTGCAATTAAACTGGACTGGATGAAGTCAAACCGAAAGTTTACACGCTGTGCTCTGATGCCTGTGGATTTCCATCTTAGAAGCTAAGTCGCTTCAATCGTGGCCTACTGTTCGCAACCCCATGGACTGCAGCATGTCAGGCTTCCCTGACCTTCACCATCTCTCCGAGTTTGCTCAAACTCGTGTCCGTTGAGTCGGTGATGTCATCCAACCATCTCATCCTCTGTTGCCCCCTTCTCCTCGTGCCTTCTATCTTCCCCAGCATCAGGGTCTTTTCCAATGAGGCAGTTCTTTGCATCAGGTGGCCAAAGTACTGGAGCTTCAGCTACAGCATCAGTCCTTCCAGTGAACATTCAGGGTTGATTTCCTTTAGGGTGGACTGGTTGGATCTCTTTGCAATCTAAAGGATTCTCAAGAGTCTTCTCCAGCACCACAAGTTGAAGGCATCAATTCTTCAGGACTCAGCCTTCTTTATGGTCCAACTCTCACATCCATACATGACTGCTGTCCTGAAATATAATATTCAATATTAAATACAATATTGGTGATCCTCCAGTCTTGCTATTTTCCTTCTATTTATTTCCTTACATCACTTTTACTATATTCTCTACTGACATTCATTGGAAATGGACACAAGTTATTTTTTATAATAAAGATAAATAATTAATAATCAAAACAGAACAAATATTTAAATTATCTTTGAGCTGCTGGGCAAGAAAAGCTGTGGTGTATATCCAAATGTTGTGATAAATCCCATTGTTTCTTCAGATCATGTCAAAACACAAACTAAACATGTGTAAAAAATTATATTGGGAACAGAAGGCTACATTTTAAAATTGAGGAAAGACGGATTTGACAAACAGTATTAAAGAATTTTCCAAAGGCCAACAAATTAATGATCTATAAATAGGATCCACAGTCCCATACTTCATCAGATTCTCTAATTAATTAATTAATTAATCCATTCTCTTCATGAGATAGATCAGTTAATAAGAAGGACAGAGGAGGGAGAAGGAAAAGAATTACTGTGATGTGAGTATACACTGTGTACAAAGTCACTGTGTGTACAGTAGTCCACACATCGTAACTCTAGGGAGTAGGTTTCATCATTCTCACTTTATAGATGAGATCATTTTACTGAGCTCAGAAACAAGTGACTTGGCCAACATCATGAAGTCAGAAAAAGTCATCCCTGTTTCATCCAACTACAAGTGATTTCCTCTGCAAACTCCACAGTGCCCATTAAATCTACAATAATTTCAAGTGTTCTAGATTCTTCAGATTTTTATAATATCTCATTCCTCCAGTGAATGACTCTATCATATTATTATTACCTCTATCAGTTCCCTAGGACTGATGTAACTGTGGGTAGTAATCAGCATAAGTTTTGCCCATTTAGGGAATAAAGAAATTGGGGTCAAGAGATTTAGGTGCCCAGGCTGGGTCCAGCCCTGTGTTGTAGAGCAGAACCAGATCATAGATCCTCTACCCTCAGGATGTAATCATACTGCTCAGGTTCTAAATACATGTCCTACAGATTAATGAGAGTTAGCATTTCTTGCAAAGATGGGCACAATAAAGGACAGAAATAGTATGACCCTAACAGAAGCAGAAGATATTAAGAAGAGGTGGCAGGAATGCACAGAAGAAGATCTTCATGACCCAGATAACCACGATGATGTGATCACTCACCTAGAGACAGACATCCTGGAATGCAAAGTTAAATGGACCTTAGGAAGCATCACTGTGAACAAAGCTAGTGGAGGTGATGGAATTTCAGTTGAATTATTTCAAGTCCTAAAAGATGATCCTGTGAAAGTGCTGCACTCAATATGCCAGCAAATTTGGAAAATTCAGCAGTGGCTACAGGACTGGAAAAGGTCAGTTCCAATCCCAAAGAAAGGCAATGCCAAAGAATGTTCAAATTACCACACAATTGTATTCATCTCACATGCTAGCAAAGTAATGCTCAAAATTCTCCAAGCCAGGATTTAACAGTACATGTACTGAGAACCTCCAGGTGTTCAAGCTGATTTAGAAAAGACAGAGGAACCAGAGATCAAATTCCCAATATCCACTGGATCATAGAAAAAAGCAAGAGAGTTCCAGAAAAACATCTACTTCTGATTTATTGACTTCGCTAAAGCCTTTGACTGTGTGGGTCACAACAAATTGTGGAAACTACTTCAAGAGATGGGAATACCAGACCACTTGACCTGTCTCTTGAGAAATCTGTATGCAGGTCAAGAAGCAACAGCTAGAACTGGACATGGAACAATGGACTGTTTCTAAATAGGGAAAGGAGTACATAAAGGCTGTATATTGTCACCCTGATTGTTTAACTTATATGCAGAGTACATTATGCGAAATGCCAGGCTGGCTGAAGCATAAGCTGGAATCAAGATTGCCTGGAGAAATATCAATAACTTCAGATATGCAGATGACACCAAACTTACAGCAGAAAGCAAAGAGGAACTGAAGAACCTCAAAAGAGCCTCTTGATGAAGTTGAAAGAGGAGAGTGAAGAAGCTGGCTTAAAATTCAACTTTCAAAAAGCAAAGATCATGGCATCCAGTCCCATAACTATGGCAAAATATGGGGAAACAATGGAAACAGTGAGAGACTTTATTTTCTTGGGCTCCAAAATCACTGCAGATGGTGACTGCAGCCATGAAATTAAAAGATGCTTGTTCTTTGGAAGAAAAGCTATGACCAACCTAGATAGCATATTAAAAAGCAGAGACATTACTTTGCCAACAAAGGTCCATGCAGTCAAATTACGGTTTTTCCAGTAGTCATGTATGGATGTGAAATTTGGACCATAAAGAAAGTTGAGCACTGAAGAACTGATGCTTTTGAGCTGTGGTGTTAGAGAAGACTCTTGAAAGCCCCTTGAACTATACAAGGAGATCAAACCAGTCAATCCTAAAGGAAATCAACCATAAATATTCACTGAAAGGACTGATGCTGAAGCTCCAATACTTAGGATACTTGATGCGAAGAAGTGACCCTGATGCTGGGAAAGATTGAAGGCAGGAGGAAAAGGGTACAACAGAGGATGAGATGGTTGGATGATATCACCAACTCAAGGGACATGAGTTTGAGCAAGCTCCAGGAATTGGTGATGGACAGGGAAGCCTGGCACCCTGCAGTCCATGGGGTCACAAAGGGCCCGACATGACTAAGTGATGGAAATGAACTGAATTGAACTGTGCCCCCAAAGGCCCATCTTCCGGCCACCCATGCCAAAAAGGATGGGACGGAATATGTCTGACAGCAGGTTATGCTGCCCACCCAGTGTTCTTACACCATAGTTCATGCCTCCTCCCTCACTCTGAAATTACTCAAATATTCCATTTTAAAGATCTGAACAAGTCCTCAGGAGTAAGTCCAGAGTCCTCTCCCTCATATGCAATTCTAATATTTCCAACCCATGCCCCATCTCCTAAGCTTTATGAAAATCCCCTGCCTCTTGGCTGTTTAAAAGATAGTAAAGTCAAGAAAGTCTAAAAGTTCCTGGAAATAGGAGGTTAAGTGAATGTCTGATGGCCTCCAAAAACAGTTAAGACTCGAGCGGAAAGTTCAAGTTGCTGCTGAACCTGCCTGTCCCCAAGTCCCTAAAAGCCCAGTGCTGCCCCCACCTCGATGCAGACTGACATATTTCCGATGACGACGAGGATGAATATTCAGCAGCGTAAACACCATTGGCATTTCCTAAATCAATATTAATGGAAGCCCTCAGGCAATCAATACACAAAGGGGAAAGCTAGAGCAATGTAGCTTCTGCTACAAATAGCAGCAGCACCCCCCAACCTCTAAGGAACTCAGATTTTCACAACCTCTCTTCCTTGACATGAGTTAAACCTCCAAAGTGTATGAGTAGGATTTCCATCTTTTCATACGTAGTCATTCTCACAGAAGACCACTCTCAACACCCCTAACACAAACACACCCAGCCTGCCACACACGGGAGACTTCGGCTAAACTACAAGTAAGCCAAGAGGGCTGTCACTGCTCTGTCTTTTACCGTTCATCAGTTTAACCAAGTTCTATCAGGCCGCTTTAATAAACCTGACCCTCACACCTATGAGCAGTCGAGTGGGTAAAACAAAGCCCTCAGAGCCAACAGGAGCTCACCCAGACTGCACAGGCAGCCAGCTGAGGGGTTCCTGTGGGCCCTTTAACCTCTCTGTGTGCCCATATTCTCACCTGGAGACTAAAGATTGCTTGGAGCAGCTCGCAGGGCTGCAGCGAGATGTCAATGAAACTGTGGAAATGGACTCGACACAGGCCCTGCACAGGGGAAGGGTCCAATTACTGGTAACGACTCCGGTAAACCTGTCAGAACACACTGATTCAGGAAACAGAGTGAGTGTTTTCCTCCTCACATTAAAGCCAATGTGGCAGTATGCATGATGTGGATGGTGTGGATGGTGCAGACGGTGTGGATGGAGTGAAATGTGTGGATGGTGTGAACAGTGTGGGTGCTGTGAGTGGTGGGGATGGTGTGGGTGGTGTAGACAGTGCAGGTGGAGTGAACGGTCTGGGTGGTGAGGGTGGTGTAGACAGTGTGGGTGCTGTGAGTGTGAGGATGGTGTGGATGGTGTAGACAGTGCGGGTGGAGTGAGTGGTGGGTATGGTGTGGGTGGTGTAGACAGTGCAGGTGCTGTGAGTGGTGGGGATGATGTGGGTGGTGTAGACAGTGCAGGTGCTATGAGTGGTGGGGATGGTGTGGATGGTGTAGACAGTGCGGGTGGAGTGAGTGGTGGGGATGGTGTGGGTGGTGTAGACAGTGTGGGTGTTGTGAGTGGTGGGTATGGTGTGGGTGGTGTAGATGGCATGGGTGGAGTGAGTGGTGGGGATGGTATGGGTGCTGTAGACAGTGCGGGTGCTGTGAGCGGTGGGGATGGTGTGGGTGGTGTCAACAGTGTGGGTGGAGTGAGTGGTGGGGATGATGTGGATAGTATAGACAGTGTGGGTGTAGTGAAATGTGTGGATGGTGTAGACGGTGCAGTGCTGTGAGTGGTGAGGATGGTGTGGATGGTGTAAACAGTGCGGGTGGAGTGAAATGTGTGGATTATGTAGACGGTGCGGTGCTGTGAGTGGTGTGGATGATGTCAGTGGTGTAGATGGTGCGGGTGGAGTGAGTGGTGGGGATGGTGTGGGTGGTGTAGACCATGTGGGTGGAGTGAACAGTCTGGATGGTGAGGGTGGTGTAAACAGTGTGGGTGCTGTGAGTGGTGGGGATGGTGTGGGTGGTGTAGACAGTGTGGGTGCTGTGAGTGGTGGGGTGGTGTGGGTGGTGTAGACCGTGCGGGTGCTGTGAGTGGTGGGGATGGTGCGGGTGGTGTGGACCAGGAACCGTCATATGGGCTTCTTGTTTTCCACACGTCTTCTCATTCACTTTGGGGAAATTTCAAGAAAGAACTCCCATTTACAAGATCTTGTGGCTCTTCAAGGATTGCTGAAGTTAGGGTAAAAAGCACTAAAAAGGGGGGTCAATTACACAAACATGAGGCTCCTGCTCATCTTAAGTCTGTCATTTTCTAGGTTCTCTGCTGCAGCAGTGAACTCCACCAAGACGATACAAATGTCATTCCGTGTGTGTGCTCCGTCGCCTCACTTGTTTCCAACTCTTTGTGACCCCATGGACTGTAGCCCGCCAGGCGCCTCTGTCCAGGGGATTCCCAGGCAAGAATACTGGCTTGGGTTGCCATGCCGTCCTCCAGAGGATCTTCCTGACCCAGGGATCGAACCCACATTTGCTGCATTGCAGGCAGATTCTTTACCACTGAGCCACCAGGAAAGCCCAACAGTGTTGTATGAAGTTATACATGAACGTGCACGGTCTTGAGTTAACTAATGTTGCTGTTTCCAGGATGAATTTCAAGATAGCTTTTGTTTGTGTTAGCAAAAGAAATTTTCTTTATGGGGATAAAAGAAAGAAAAAAAAAATGCACCCGTTCTGGATCTAAATTGCTATGAGGAGAAAATATCCTGAATTGAATAACTCAAGACCCACTCTTTTCCTAAGAGAAAGCAGGTTACTTATGAGAAATAAGCTCGAAATCTCTGCACCTGGAGCTCCTTCCACAGGCTTTGTCCTGACCAGGTGGTGGATGGAAAAAAGGTGGGGGGAGGAAAAAAAGCTGATCTTCTGTTGGTGGGTAAACAGCGACATCCAGTGGCCAATTAAATTTACCAATCACATTCTTGCAATTAATTCAACTTCATAGAAAAAACTGAAGAAGTTGGTTTAAAACTCAATATTAAAAAAATAATAATAATATCAGGGCATCCAGTCCCATCAGTTCAAGGCAAATAGAAGGAGAAAATGTGGAAGCAGTGATATATTTCCTTTTCTTGGGCTCTAAAATCACTGCGGATGGTGATTGCAGCCAAGAAATCAGATGATTTCTTCTTGGAAGGAAAGGTATGACAAACCTAGACAGTGTATTAAAAGCAAAGACATTATATCACAGATAAACGTCTGTATAGTCAAGACTATGGTCTTCCCAGTAGTCATGCATGAATGTGAGAGTTGCACCATAAAGAAGGCAGAGTGCCAAAGAATTGTTTCTTTCAAACCGTGGTGCTGGAGAAGACTCCTGAGAGTCCCCTGGAGATCAAACCACCCAAGCCTAAAGGAAGTCAACCCTGAACACTCATTGGAAGGACTGATGCTGAAGCTGAAGCGCCAACACTTTGGCCACCTGATATGACCAGGTGACTCATTGGAAAAAGAAATTTTAAAAAAACCTGATGTTGGGAAAGACTGAAGGCAGAAAGAGAAGAGGGCAACAGAGAATAAGATGGTCGGATGGCATCACGGATTCCATGGAAATGAACTTGGGCAAACTCCAAGAGATGGTGAAGGACAGGGAGGCCTGGCATGGTGCAGTCCATGGCGTCGCAAAGTGTCAGACAGGACTTGATGACTGGAAAACAATTTTATTATCTGACAGATGTTTAGAGAATAACTAGAAGATGCAAGATGCTATGCTGCTGCTAAGTCACTTCAGTCGTGTCCGACTCTGTGCGACCCCACAGACGGCAGCCCANAGGAGATTGCCCTCAGCAGATCACAGGCACCCAAATTCCTTTCTCAAGGTTCTAATTTAAAGAAATCTTTTCTGAGATAGTGCCATTTATTTCAATAGATATTCAAAGTCACACAGGTTGCTGTGTTTCCACTTCCATAGAGCACAGTGGTCAAGAGCTTGGATTCTGTAGTAAGATCCATCCACATTCGAATCTTGGCTCTGTCACCTAGTAGCTTCTGGTCTGGGCACATGGTTAAATTTTAGTATCATAATTTAAAAAATCGAAATGGAATAATAATAATACTTAGGTTTGATGTGAGGATTAGATAAGAATAATACATGTGGAATGCTCAGCCCAGCTCTTGACTCACACAAAGAGCTCATTAGCTACTCTTACCATTACTTGATTTACATCTTTGATAGAGATACTACAGGTAGTTACAGGTTATACACTGTACTAGGTCCATATCTAAGGGATAGATTTATGTATTCATTATAATGATATTTTGACAGATGCAAATAACTCAAGTATCTTGGGGAAGGAGGATCTTTTCCTCATTCTCACAAAGGTGAGGTATGTGTTAGCAGCAGCCTGCCTGAGGCGGAGGTCAAATGGCTGCTTTTGTTGCCTCAGTTTGAAATTGTGGTTCCCAGCATAGTCTTGACTTATGCTTGGAACGAGTGGCTGTCACTTTTCTCTTTACCTGTGAGAACTCAGTGACAACTAGTGGCTGAAGTTTCATCAACCCCATGGCTTCTCCTTAGTCTGGGATTGTCAGGTGACCTGCTAGCCGAGCCATCTGGGAATCTGTGCTGTGCCAAGGTCTAAGGAGGGTAAGGTCGGAGATGCAGAAGGGAGTATGGAGATACCTATCAAGGAGGATGTGTGAGAAACAAGGGTGGGTCTGTGTGCCTGGCACACTGTTGTTGATTCACAGTAGGCCTTGAGGTGGAAAATAACTGGCAAAGACACTTGCAGTTAGCATGAGATGACTAAAAGTACCCAGATGCCATAAAGGGGCTCTTTGGTCTGGAAAATCCTACTTCCCCCTCCCACCCTTTTCCCATGGTGCTAACCAGGCAGATGTATTCTCACCGTCTGACCATTGCTTATCAACTCAGCTGGGGGAATGGTAGCTGTTTTGTCTTCTAGTTCACAGAAGTGACAGTTTATTCCCACATGGCTGAGTCAGTGGACTCAGCCAAAATTTTTTTGTACATTTTCAGGAATAACTTCCTACCTTGTCACTGAATTGGTACCTGAGGTAAGGAGCTGGCATAAGACGATGAACCGCCCCATTTGGTGGAAACTGTGGGCTGGGGAGAGATTGTTGACAGGCACTCTGACCACATTTTTGTGACACAAGCTGATGCCAGCCAGTGTGAGAGGAAATCAGGCTGCAGAGAGACTGTCGACAGGTCTGCCTGGTGAGTGGTTTTATGTGGGAGAACATGTCTTTTCTTAAAAGTAACCTGATCTGAAGAATGTCATAGAGAGTTTCTGATTCCGGAACATACAGAGAAGTCTTTCCTATTTGATGGAGCAAACAACGCCATGCTCCATCTAGTGTGTCTCTTCCAGTCAGCCAGCCTTCCCACAGAACCACCCCCTCAATCAATAAAATGAACAAAATTCCTGGAGAACCACAGCTCAGAGACTTAAGGTATTGACTTGCAAATTTGTACCTGGCTAGGGTTTTAGCTCAGAGCATATCGATGAGGAAATTTGGCCTAACTTCTGAACTGTTGCTTCTGAAGAGGCAAGAATCATCATGAGTTAATCATTTACAGACACCCAGTAAGAGAATTCACAGAATTCTAACAGTATCAGATGCTAGGTTCTATAATCTTAGACAGCCATCCCATGCTTGGTGAAGCCCACTATTCAAGGGAATGTGACTGGGTTTCCCAAATGGGATAGGACAGAATCCTCATCTTTGTTCCCTTACGGGGAGCAGCAGAAGCAGGGGATCTCCTTCCTCTTTGCTCCTTTGGGACCCTGCACTTTGCTTGTGTCATCAGAGTTGGATGCACGGCCTCTGGAATGTGCCCACAGTCCCCTAGGCAGGAAGCCACTTGGTTTAAGGGCAGTCAGGGTACCTTACCTTCAGTCTGGATCATTTCCTTCACATAATNGATGCTGGGAAAGATTGAAGGCAGGAGGAGAAGGGGACAACAGAGGCTGAGATGGTTGGATGGCATCACCGACTCAGTGGACATGAAGGACAGGGAAGCCTGGTGTGTTGCAGTCCATGGGGTCGTAAAAAGTCAACATGACTAAGTGACTGAACAATAACAACTCATGATGGGATTAATGCCCTGCTGAAAAGGAAGCTGCAGGAAACCTCTCCCTCCCTCTGTCTCTCCCTCTCCCCCGCCCCCTCCCAGCGTGCATGTTCCAAGGAAGGGCCACGTGAGGACCTAATGAGAAGATGGCTGTCTGTCAACCAGGAAGAGGCCTCTCGTCAGGAACCAAATCAGCTGACACCTTGATCTTGAATTTCCCAGCCTCTAGCAGCGTGAGAAACAAACGTTTGTTGTTTAAACCTCCTAGTTTATGGTATTCTGTTATAGCAGCCAGAGCCAACTGATTTCAGAAGCCTTCCCCAGCCAGCTGGTTTTACTGACACGGCTTAGAAACTGTAGAGATCATATGATAATCTTTATGTGTAGTAGGCAGACCCTATTTGTTGATGTCAGCACTTGCCCAGAACCAAATAGATTTCTACTGTCATTGTCCTTTTTGAACACCTACTGTATGTTAGACAACAGTCAAATTCCACCTCCATGAAAGCTCTCAATTTTTAGACTGTCAAAGTCTCTAGGGAAAAAAAAAATCCTAGCTTGGAATTAAACACCTGGGAAATCAGCAGACTTTCAACAGCTATAACTTTCCGCACTGCTATCTTCAGCCCTCCGGGGTTACTTCTTTCATTTACTATTTGGGAACTAAAGTTGAAATCTGGGTTTCTCAGCTGCTAACTTTTTTTTCTTTTTAAATCAAGACGACAATAGAAACATAAATAGCGACTGGAGTAGCATTTGCTAAACGCTCAAAGGAGAGTACAAATAAAGATATTTGATATAGGAATTCAGAGGAGGGGGGAAAAATGAAGTTAAATTACAAGAAGGAAAAAAACCGAGGCAGGACTAGCCATCGATACAGCCCAGCTGAGAGACTGCACCAGAGTGAAGCGGTGGTGACTATGTGAATAAAAAAGAAGAAAATGAAGATGCGTTAATAAGCAAGAGAGAGCCACACACACAAAACATCACACCTGAGCGGCTAACTGGATACTGAGGTGTGATCCTGGATCCTGGAGGAATCCAAAATGATGGAGATCAAAACTTCAAAAATCTAAGTAATTGGAAACGTTTGTGTTAACAGAGGATGGCAGTCAGAGAAAAGACCCATCGGTAGACGGGGGGAGATTCGGAATTGGTTGACCCTGATCTTTTACCTGTTGAGCTTGAGGTGACAGTTGTATTTATAGTATGACAAGAGGCAGGCGCTGGTGATGTCTGCCTCCCTTGCTAGGGTATTCCTTGGTTCTCTGTTGGTTTTTGCTCTCAGCCTCACACTGACTAGATCCAGATGTGAAATTAACTCTTAACAAGCTGAGTAACTGAGCTTTAGCAGTCGGTTGACTAATCCCCCCCGCCCTCCTCAGAAACTTTAAAGTGGAGGCCGCCCCACCAAAATATTTAAGCAGGGCTCTGTGAAACTGTGGCAATTTCTGCTTACACAACAGACCAGACCTAGGGTCAACCCTCCCCCCTTTCGTGAAGGGAAGAGCTGTCCCTTGTCCTGTTTGAACTGGAAGACCAGGAGTCATTAACCAGTCCTCAAATGGAGAAGCTGGTCACCAGGAAGTGGGTCCCAGCGGCGCCTTAGGGGGCAGCTGAGTTTGGGGGTGGGAGCCACAATCCCTTCCCCAGATAATAAGTACCTTTCTTGAAGGATATGTGTGTTTGTATATTCAGATTGCCAACATCAAAATGTTTATCTCGATGAGGCTTTGTTTTGAAACAGTATAGATTTGCCTTACTCAAGAAAATTAAATGAATCTGAACTTCAAAAACTGTAAACTGACAAAGACATTGATTCTATCTGACTATACTAACAAAATGCTTGTTTCTTTAAAAAAAAAAAAAGCCAAGGAGAAGCCAAGGCCAATTATCAGAACTGCTAATTTTTACCAACCTAATCATTAATGAATACCATGTTTCTGAAAAGAATGTTGAGAGAATAATTGTATTTCAAGGACTTGAAAACTGCCTAACTCTGAAGTTGTACAATTTGTGCAAATTAATATGATAAAAAGAGACAATTAGGGTTTATAATTAACAGATAAATACAAATGATCTGATGAAGACAATCTGAGTTTCTGCTCTGTCTTATGAAGCAGAGTAATTGATTTTTATAAATGCTAATTTACAGTACATGCTCTGTTACCCATTAACATGGAGAAAAGAACGTGGAGTAAATGGAAGTCAAGGAGGGGTGGGAGCCATGGAACTAAGAGGCTGGATCTAGCCAAGGAGAAGAAATAGAATAAAATGCCAAATGCTGGAATATGACTTCAAAAGGGCACAGATAACATCCAACAGTCTTCCTCCCCTTGACTGTCCATCTGTGTTGGGGCCCAAAAAAAAAAAATCCTTCAACAGTCTATACAGATGTCATGAAGTTTTTCTCTACTGTTTCTACACCATTAGGACTGGCTAGCTGGGTTTGCCTGAGATTTGGAGGCTGTAGGTGGAATGTTCTGACTCAAAATGTTGTGTGAATAAAATATACTTCAGCAGTGGGAAGTTTCCAGGCCTGTGTCCCTTCTGTTTAGGAGTCGCCGGCCATACTTACAAAGGCTGATGACAGAAGACATCCGGGGTGATTCACATGTGAGCCACAAACCTAGTGTCACAAGGGCCCATGCTCAGAACTGCAGGCAGTTTGGGACTGAGCTGTGTCTCTGATGGACAACTACATAGCATGTTCTATATCAGCCCTGCAGGAGATTAGCTACTTGTGCTGTGTGCTTAGTAGCTCAGTCACGTCCAACACTCCTCTGTCCATGGGAATTCTCCATGCAAGAATACTGGAGTGGGTAGCTCATCCCTTCTCCAGTGGATCTTCCCAAGCCAGGAATCGAACCAGGGTCTCTTTCATTGCAGGTGGATTCTTTACCAGAAGCCCTAGCTACTTAATGTTGGCAAATGAGTTCCCCCAAGTCACTCCAAGGAGGCTAAACACAAAAATATATCTTTCCTGATGGGGAAGGAATGAGGATGAAAAGAACAGAGGGAGAAGGGGACATTGAGGGAAGAGAATGGAGAGAACTTTGCTTACTGTGGATGGACAGATTGCTATCTGTCCTCAGTAGACTCTATACCTCCTAAGAATAGGGACTGTGTACTTTGCATTCCTGGTGCTTGGCAAAATACAAGGAGATCAAACCAGTCAATCCTAAAGGAAATCAGTCCTGAATATTCATTGGAAGGACTGATGCTGAAACTTCAGTACTTTGGCCACATAATGCAAAGAGCCAACTAATTGGAAAAGACCCTGATGCCAGGAAAGATTGAAGGCAGAAGGAGAAGGAAACAACAGAGGGTGATATGGTTGGATGGCATCACCAACAAAATGGACATGAGTTTGANTGATGCTGAAACTTCAGTACTTTGGCCACATAATGCAAAGAGCCAACTAATTGGAAAAGACCCTGATGCCAGGAAAGATTGAAGGCAGAAGGAGAAGGAAACAACAGAGGGTGATATGGTTGGATGGCATCACCAACAAAATGGACATGAGTTTGAGCAAGCTCCAGGAGATGGTAAAGGACAGGGAAGCCTGGTGTGCTGTGCAGTTGATGGGGTCACAAAGAGTCGGACATGACTGAATGATTGAACAACTTTGCATTCTTGGTGCCTGGCAAAATGTTCTTCTTATGATTAAAACTTGGAAAAGATTTGATAATGAAAATTCAGGTCTGATCATTCATATTCTTTATAAAAGACATCCTGAAATTGTGATATTTTTATTTTGGCAGTATGAGGTCCTGGATTTTTTTAAAGCTGAGTCTGATTAACACTCTGCTTTTGAGTTTTCAAGTGTAAATAACTAGAGGAAAAAAGAAACTGGATGAAGAGAGCATCAGAGGATGTTTGGAGAGGAGTTTAGACTTGGTTAAGCCAGAATTGACTTTTCAGTTGCTGTTCCTTCTAGTCCTGCTCCATTTACCTGTTCTCAGTGAGTTAGGAGTCTCTCCAAGCCTTACCAAATGTTACCTGCTGGTGAAAATGACATCTTCCTTGATGCTTCTGAAATTCCTANAGGAGTTTAGACTTGGTTAAGCCAGAATTGACTTTTCAGTTGCTGTTCCTTCTAGCCCTGCTCCATTTACCTGTTCTCAGTGAGTTAGGAGTCTCTCCAAGCCTTACCAAATGTTACCTGCTGGTAAAAATGACATCTTCCTTGATGCTTCTGAAATTCCTAACCCTCAGTACCAATTGTACTTTCAATAACTCATTTTTTGGTTCTTCTCTTTGTTATCTTCTGATAAACCATGTTTTAGGTTCTGAATTTTAAATTCTCTACATGTATTAAACAAGAGGAAAGGCAAAACCTGGATTCTAAGAGCTAAAATAGAATATACTTTTATGCCACTAGTCTGCCTTCATATAAAGTAGGAAATAAATGTATGCCATAGACCAAGACTGTCCAATATAAATGTGAGCTACATTTGCAATTTAAAATTTTCTGGAAGACACATTAAAAAGTAACAGGTGAAATTAATTTTAATGATGTATTTTATTTAATCCAATATATTCAAAATACCAGACTTCTCCAGTGGCTCAGCGGTAAAGAATCACCTGCAAGGCAGGAGACACAAGCAACGTGGGTTCTATTCCTGAGTTAGGAAGATCTCCTGGAGGAGGAAATGGCAACACACTCCAGTATTCTTGCCTGGAGAATGCCATGGACAAAGGAGCCTGGTGGGCTACAATCCATAAGGTCACAAGCAGTCAGATATGACTGAGGGACAGAACGCACACAGCACATTTAAATAGCATTTCAATGTATAACCAATATAAAGTTATTACCGAGGTAGTACATGTGAAGTGAAGTGAAGTTGCTCAGCTGTGTCTGACTCTTTGCGACCCCATGGAGATAGTACATATATCTACTCATATTAAATCTTCAAAATCTGATTATAATTTGTGCTTATAGCACTAGTCACATTTTAAGAACTCAAGTCACGTGTGCCTGATGACTCGTGTATTATATAATGCAAAGAATGAGAGAGAGAGAGAGAGAAGGAGGAAGAGAAGAAGGGAAGAAAGAAGAAGAAGGAAGAGAGAAAGTGCCTTAACTATATCTTCCAAAGTTGTGTTGATTCTTATTCCAGTCATATAATGAAGATGATGAAGATGAACTTGTAGCTATAATAATTATATGTAATATAAATAAAGTGTAAATGGTACACAGATGATAAAGCTGAACAAGTATATCTCACCAATACTAGTTTCATTGGATTTACTACAAGTTCCAAAGAAATTTGCTGAGTAATTTTTAAGGGAACCAAATGTTCATCATGAGTCATCAACCAAAGACTGTGCTCAGAGTTTATAGCCCTGTGGATGCACTGGAGGTCACAAGAGTATTTTTCTATTTTCATCATTTTTCTTGTCAGTTGGCTTTCATAGATGTGGTACAACAGAGGCCAGAATATGGCATCAGTCCATATAAGTGCCAGATACATATAAGCCAATATTCATTTTCAAGAGATCTATGCTCCCTGGTGGTTGATCCATGGCATTTGTCCTACAGTAGCCACTGAGTGGTGGCCTGAATGTCTTAGGGACGGGGCACTCCACCTGCCATACTTGGAGGAGTAATTTAGAGCCACACTGGAAGACCAGCCTCTGTAAAAAAAAAAAAAGTGAGAATACTTTTATGAACAGATACAAAACAACTTTCAAGGTATGTTATGTGAAAAGAGCAAGTGTGGAACACTGTATATGAAACATTGGCAATCGTGATAAAAGGAAAAATGGATTGCTTGTATATGAATAGACTGTCCCTGGAAGGATGGAAAATGGCAACATTGATTACCTTCAGAGAAGGGTAGAAGGAGACAAGGGGAGGGGGGAGAAATTTTCCTTTAAATCTTGGTTCCTTTAGAATGTTGTACCACGTGATCTGTTATATGTAATAGACGTATAATTCCTTTCAAATTTTGTGCCATGCAATTATATGTAAGTTAATAGTACAGAAATAAAAAAAAAAAAACCACCCCATTTGAGACAAACCGGAACCATATTAAAAGTCATGTCCGTAAAGGTGAATATGTTCTGTTTTGGAGTTGCAAGTGGAGTGTAGAACTCAATGATCAACTAGACCCAAGAGCGGAGAGGGACATTTCTAAGACTGAGGAGAAGAATCCTTTAAATATATATTTTAAAAATCAGGCCAACAATTATAATTCAGTGATCACTTCCTGAGTGCCAGTGGGTGAACTGGCGTGCCCGTATTGTCCCTATGTCCCAGAGCTCTACTGAATAGATGAATCCACATGGTGAATGCTACTTTTTATGACAGAGTTAAAACCAAAGGCAATATATAGGCAACATTTTGGTTCCTGAGACTGAAGCAGCTCCAATCTTTAAGTTAAAGAGGACATTTTAAAGAATGCCTTTCTTGGATAGAGATGAAAAAAGGAGCATCTTCCTGGGAAAATATGTGACTATGGAGAGAGGCAATGTTGGCAACACCGCGGTATCAGCACTATGTATCCAAACCTGGTGATACAATAAGTGCTTTTGTGAACTCAGTGGGTGTGGGTGTTACCTCACTGAGTGGTTGCTCCTTGTAAAGTGTATGATATCTCTGCAATTTTGACTCTTGGGGACAATATCATTTCTCTAGAAATGCAATAGAATATAGTCTTACAGCAAAGATGTACTGTGGCTTCTGTGTGCTGGACACTGAGAGCAGCAAAGATACGCAAGTAAGGCCAGCAAGGGCCTGCCCGCAAGGTCCTGTACCTGGGATGATAAATGTGTAACTGATACAGTTCCAGAAAGAAGTGTAAGGGCAGAAGAGAGGGGAGAGGAGAAAATATCAAGAAATTATGAGGAGCTGCGTATCGAATTAGTAGAATTTTTTCTGATAAGGGAGCCAAGGATAAGTTATTTTAGGTAGAGTACTGTATTAAAAAGACAGAGACATGAATTGCCAGACCAGTTGGGGTGGGGGAAGAGGGGGGGACTCTAGCTCTGCTGGAGCATAGGGTGCTGGAAGACAGACAGAGGTGAGGCTGGAGTGTAGACTAAGGGTTTCGTGAGTGGTCACGGTGCTGAACTTTGTCTCTAGGCAATGGAGAGCTTGAGAAGATGTAAAAGGCAGGAGATGTGAGGAGGCCTGAGGTGGAGCAAAGGCTTCAGACAGAGGCTGTGCCAGCAGCTGGAGGAACATGAGGAGGGAGAAGATCCAACAGATTATAGAGCAGGGGTTTCTGGGTCTGATGGCCAATGGACTGAATGGAAAGATCCAGGGGACGCATGAGCCATATTCTGGCAGACTTGTAGAATAATCTGCAAGTTAAGTTACACTTTCTTTTGCTAGCAGAGAATGAATTACATTTTCCCCCTCTTTTTTTTTGCTAACAGAGAATAAATTAATACTGCCTCCTGAAAATCCATATTGAAAAAAGCTCTTCTTAATTTTTAAAGTGTTTTTAGAATCATTTAGTTTGACACTGTATTGGAAATCACTTGATCCATAATTTATTTTGAAACAAATAATCTTCCTTGCTTAAATATCCATCCGAATTCCAACTTAAGGCTCTCACATATATTAGTGGCTTCCTAAATATTACCACGAAAATGTCCATACAGAGAGGTGATGAGTTGGAAGAGCGAGAGCCCAGGGCCAGGTGTTTCCAAGGCTGTTTGGTCTGGGTCAGTCCTGTGCCAACTATTGAAGGATGGTGCATATTTCTTCAAAGCATGCTTTGTTCTCTGAAGTGATTTCACCATGTGACGGAAATTACCATGTCAGGTTATTTTGGATAGGAAAGTTCAAAAGTTGGACATGCCAAACTGGAGCAAAAGCCTATAAGAAAACCTTCATGAGAAATAGGAGAGATTTAATTTGGTTCCCAGAAATCTTTGTGATGGAGACTAATGCTGTGATCCCAAAACCTTATCAGTGTTACCACTGATTCAGTCACACCTTCCTGGTGTATGTGCTGGAGGGAAGGGTTGGGGAAGATTCACACACCCCTTGAAAGCTCTTAATCATGGGGAGTTGTGCAGATCCTCTGGAAGCCTTTACATTTTACAATGGCCTATTTTATATTTAAAAGTTGTTAGATCATTTTAAGCAGCATGAACTACTTTTCACTTAATCGCTGCCCGTCTGGCGGTCTGTGCCAAGATAACACTCGCTACTAGCCCCACAGAGAATGACCCAATTGTGTCTTTAGTTTCCTCTAAATACAATCCATTGATTTTCTTTCCCCCACAGTAAGCAGGGTGATTTTGGTTATTCCAAAGCAATTAGATAGAGTATTTGGTTGGACTCTTCTTCAACCTTGAAGGACTCTATTTACTCTCCTCCATGATAGCCTTAAAGCTTTAGTCCCTTATATAACCAAGAGTTGCTTTTCTGCACCAATAAGCAAAAGCATTACAATATTAATAACCCTTGGCCACGGGTTTAGCTTCCTCACCTTCTTCCCATGCTTGGATGATTTCCTCTGCATTTGAAGTAATCAATAGTGCCCTGAAATTCATTCAGGCTTTCACACACTCCATAAAGTTTCCAAAATAAGCCAGTGGCAAGCGTTTAATTAGCTCATTTTGTTTCTGCCAGGGCAGAGATACAGACTTGAGGAGTCCAAGAACTGTATACAATACAGTTGTTACTGAAAACTTCATGCCCTGGCAGTAAACGGGAATGGGATTCAGAAGACTAACAATTCTGCCTCTCACCACCCTCTCTGTAGCTGTAGCATGTTTCTTTGCCAGTCTGTACCCACATTTTCCCTTGGGTAAAAAGATGCAGCATTACTGGTCTTTGAGTGTGGTTTATTTCAGGAGTAGAGTCATTATAGGTATCAGCACCATGCTGGTGTGGAGGATAAAAGGTGCACGAGATAGAGCCAGATGGGGGAAGAGGGAGACAGGTGTGGAGACAAGTATTTCCCTCTGCCTGGGAAGGGCTCTGTTGGCAATGTAGGAGAGGGCAGTGGGGCATCAGCAGGGTGGTCCCTGGGACAATGCTAAGCCAAGGACATGGGAGCTGCAGAGGCTTCTACTTTTCCTGCAGTCTTTGTAGCAGAGGAAGATTTATTTCTCCCCAGGACCAGTCAACAATATTTATTTTCACAAACTACAAAGCCTCAGAAGAAAGGAAGTGTTTCTTAGGATGTTTACATTATGCTTTTCACTAAGAGCTACTGTTGGGTCTGAGGTCACTGATCACTTCTATCAAGATGAGCTGAAAAAGAATCTCACGCACAAATAGGAAAAGGCTGTAATGAGTTCCAGGTGGATAGGAAGGCTGATATTAGATGGTCTGAGATGGCCTCCAGCTACAGACAGGTAGAAAAGCCCAGAAGCGTATTCATAGGCTGAAGATGAGAAGAGTTTTTGGTCCCTTACATTGGGTCATGAGGAAGGTTCCAGATCTGCAATCCTGGGATAACACCACCATCGTGTTNGGCTGATATTAGATGGTCTGAGATGGCCTCCAGCTACGGACAGGTAGAAAAGCCCAGAAGCGTATTCATAGGCTGAAGATGAGAAGAGTTTTTGGTCCCTTACATTGGGTCATGAGGAAGGTTCCAGATCTGCAATCCTGGGATAACACCACCATCGTGTTTGCTTGTCTCCTTCTTAGAAATCTTGGGGAAAATTGCCACACAGGCAACAGGACTCTGTTCCCTTCATATACTCCCACATCCTCATCTTTTTGTTGGTTTATTTAGGCTTCATCTTGATCCAGAAGAGTGAAGGCAATTTACATATATGCATGTATATTAAAACAAAGCTTAAAATAAGGGATGCCACTGAAGTGTGTATACATGCTGACCCTTCCAAAGTGTTCATGCCTTTTGATTTAGCAATAATGTCCTGAAAAATTTATCCCAAAGATAATACTTAAAATCTGCTCAAAGGTTTATCTTTGTTTTTCATATACTTGTAACTTTGGTTTTTAAATTGAACTGTCTTAAGAGTATAAATATGTATGCTGCTGCTGCTGCTAAGTCACATCAGTTGTGTCCGACTCTGTGTGACCCCATAGACAGCAGCCCACCAGGCTCCCCCGTCCCTAGGATTCTCCAGGCAAGAACACTGGAGTGGGTTGCCATTTCCTTCTCCAATGCATGAAAGTGGAAAGTGAAAGGGAAGTCGCTCAGTCATATCTGACCCTTAGCGACCCCATGGACTGTAGCCTACCAGGCTCCTCTGTCCATGGGAGTTTCCAGGCAAGAGTACTGGAGTGGGTCGCCAGTGTCCTTGCTGATAAACATGTATATGTACTGCTAAAAGAATAATAATAAAGCAAACACTTGGGCATCGATCACTCAGGTTAAGATAAAGAGCACCGACAGTGCTTTAGAAACACCCTTTGGGTCCTTCTGCAGCTACATCCCTACCCCTGTTTCCTAACTAAATTGCTTTAAAAAAGTTAATTAATTAACTTAGCCATGTTGGGTTTTAGTTGTTGCATGTAGGATCTAGTTCCCTGACCAGGGGTGAAACCTGGGCCTCCTGCATTGGGAACTTGGAGTCTTAGCCATTGAACCACCAGGGAAGGACTGTGCCCCCCCACCCCCACTACCAAATCTTTTATACATTTGCAACTAAAATTATCATTTTGTGATGATTATTCCATTGCTTCTCTCTATAGTTTTACCATTTATAAGTATATCCCTAAAAAATATATGGACTTCCCAGGTGACTCAGTTGTAAAGAATGTCTGCAATGCAGCAGATTCACCTTTAGTCCCTGGATTGGGAAGATCCCCTGAAGAAAGGGATGGCTATCCACTCTGGTATTCTTGCCTAAATAATTCCATGGACAGAGGAGCCTGGAGGGCTACAGTTCATGGGGTTGTAAAGAGTCAGAAATGACTGAGCACACATGCAAAAATAAATCCTTTTGTTTTGCCTTTTTTGAATTCTGTTGTTGATTTCTTTTTCTTTTTTTTTCTTTTTGATTTTTCATTGAAGGATAATTGCTTTACAGAATTTTGTTGTTTTCTGGGGGTAGAGGAGTGGGAGATACAAATTATCAGGTATAAGGTTCAAGGATGCATTCCACAACACAGGAAATACAGCCAATATTTTGTAGTAACAGTAAATGGAAAGTAATGTTTAAAAATTATATAAAAATTTAAAGAAAAATATGAAATAATTTATATTTTGCTTGACACTGACCAAACCCCATGCCCACCCCTTGTTCCACGCATTAACAAGGCCATTCTCATGGGGTCTTGCCCCTGGAGCAGAGCTCCCTGGTGCATCTAGTGGTACCCTGGCCCTTCAAACTTCTTTGTGGGAGACTGAGCCAGCAATGAACCATCCATGCTTTGCTGATTGTCTGCTTTAATTTCCTCCAACAAAGCTAGTTCTGTGCCTATATATAATCTTGTGGTATGACTTCATCATCTTTCCATACTAGATTATGTTAAACCATTTACTGAGGTGACTTCTCCAGTTTCCCTCTCACCTAAAGTGGGTGATGAGTCCTTTGGCTCCATGTCCTCATCAATGCATGCTATTTGAAAATTTAAATTGAAAGACTTTTACATTTTTGTCAGTCTTATAGGTATAAGATTATAATTCATTGTATTTTAGTTTGTGTTTTATTGATCACTAATGAAATTGAGTATTCTTTCATATGTTTGTGGATCATTCAGATTTCCTCTTTTGTTAAAGGACCTATTCAAATTCTTTTCTGAGTCTTTGCCTTTAAAAAATTGATTCATATGAGTTATTTGTATTGTTCTGGTTATGATTCCTTTGTGGCTTATATGAATTGCTCATATTTTCTTCAATTTTATGACATCTTTTCTCCTTTATTATAGGATTTTTTTTTCTTTTTTAAAAAAAATTATTTATTTTTTAAATTTTACTTTACAATACTCTATTATAGGATTTTTTATAAATAGAAGTCCTTAATGTTAATTGCATCAAATTTATTGAGCTTTAACTTTATGGTTTATGTGTTTGGCCTTATTTGTAAATGTTTTTTCCATCCATGGGTAATTAAAATATTCTCCTATATTTTCATCTAAAAGTTTTCCATTTTACCATTTCCTTTTGGGACTTTAATTCTGCAGTTCATATTTGTGTACAGTAAGAGTCCAGTTTTACATTTTTCCATGTGGATAATTGAGCACCATTACTAGAAAGTCTTTTTTCTTATTTGGTTTACAGAACCACCTCTGTCAGACATCAAGCATCCATATGTGT
Source organism: Neotragus pygmaeus (assembly GCA_006410875.1). NCBI lineage: Eukaryota > Metazoa > Chordata > Mammalia > Artiodactyla > Bovidae > Neotragus > Neotragus pygmaeus. The sequence goes on along the minus strand of SJYV01031953.1, from coordinate 295,712 downwards.
ATTGGACTGTTTTTGGAATCATCACTTAATTTGATCGATCTGTTTCTGCACAAATACTGTATTGTCTCAAGTCTATAGTTTGTAAAACATCTTAATATCTGGTCGAACAGATTATCTTATTATGTCTTTGTTAGTAGGAGTTTATCTCTTCTAGGCCTTTTGTTTTTCCATATAAATTTTAGAATTGTCCTATAAAGTTTCACAAAAAAATACACAGAATGCTGGGATTTTGATTGAGATGACCTCAATTTGGGAAAAATTGACATCTTTAAATTATTGAGCTTTTCAACCCATGAACATGGTGTATCTCTACTTTTATTTAGATTTTTAAAAATATTTACTTATTTAGTTCTGGCTGCACTGGACCTTTGTTGCTGTGCACGTGCTTTCTTTAGCCGTGGTGAGCAGGGCCTGCTCTCTAGCTGTGGTATGTGAGCTTCTCACTGCAGTGGCTTCTCTTGTTGCAGAGCATGGACTCTAAGTGCATGGGCTTCAGTAGATAGATATGAAACCCGGGCTCAGCTGTTCCTCCGCGTGTGGAATCTTCCTGGATTATGGATTGAACCTGTGTCCCCTTCACTGGCAGGCAGATTCTTAACAATTAGACCACCAGGGAAGACCTTACTTAGTCTTTTAAAAATGAGTTTAAGTGTAGATTATAATTTTTCTCCATAAATTAAAAAAATGCTATTGAGAATGGTAACTATTAAAAATTTTGATCCTTATTTATTTTTGTTGTATGTATAATGTAATTGATTTTTGCATATTGATTCTTATTAATTCTAGTGATTTACCCATAGAGTTTTATTTTCCATATGCATAGTCATATCTTCACCAAATAATAATTGTTTTGCTTCTTCTCTGTCCTGCATTTCTCTGTTGACTAGGTACAGTACAGTGTTGAATAGTAAAATAATGGGAGCCCTTATCTTGTTCCTCATCTTAAAGGAAATAGTTTCAGTATTTCAGCATTAATGTGTTGTGTACCATAGGTTTATCTTTAAAATTCCTTTATTAACAGAAGGGAAAGAAGATCCCTTCTAATCCAAGCTTGTTAAGATTTTTGGGAAATTATGAGTGGATATTGTATTTTATTATATATTTTTCCCTGCATAGATTCAGGTAATCATGTGATTTTTTTCTCATTAATTTGTTGGTATGATGAATTTTATTATTCACATTTTTTTTAAATGATAAATTACTCCTGCATTCCTTAGATAAAATCTAATCTGGTTATGATTTTTTTCCTTAAGTATATTATTTAAATCAGGTTGCTAATGTTTTTAATATTTTTGCCTCTATGTTTGTAAGACTGGCTTATAATGTTTCTTTCCTCACTGCTCTGGACAAGTTTTGATATCAGGCACATGTAATTTTTGTAACTGAATAAGGATGATGGGACAAGGGGAAAATGTAAATAAGAAAAGATGAAAGTTAGAATTTAGATTGTGATATAAAATTTATGCCATAAGATCTCTTATGTGGTTAGGAACTTGGCTCTGAACTTCCTAGTAATGAATTCAAATCAGTTTTTGATTCATAAAAGTCAATGAGACAAGATCAAAAAGCTGTTCAGGAATCAGTATATATTTTCCAAGAGTCAGTATAGGACGGTGGTTTGGAAACTATTCCTTGGAGATAGACTACTTGAGTTCTAATCTCTGCAGTTTACTAGCTGTGTAAATATGGATGAGTTACTTAACCTCTGTTTTTCAGTTTTCACTTGTAAAACAAAGATTATTATGTATCTACTCACAGAAATGTTTCACAGATTAAATGAGTTAATACACACAAAGCACTTTGACAAGTAATAGGTTCTTGGTAATGCTCAATAAACATTGACTTCTATTATAATTTCTGATAGTGAGACCAGAAAGAAATTTCTCCTTGAATGCCTCTTGAGAGGATACTCTTTAATGAAAAGAACAATAACCCTAATACAATTCTTTTAGGATGATGATGATTTAATTGTTTTGAGGAAGGTGTATCTTTCAGGAAAACTTTAAAATTTTTATTTATTTATTTATTTGGCTGCATCAGGTCTTACTTGTGGCACACAGGATCTTCATTGCGTCATGAGAGATCTTTTGTGTACACAGACTCTCGAGTTGTGGTGCCTGGACTCGGTAGTGCAGCACTCAGGCTTAGTTGCTTCATGCCATGTAGGATCTTAGTTCCCCAGCCAGGGCTCGAACCCACGTCCCCTGCATTGCAAGGTGAATTCTTAACTGCTGGACCACCAGGAAAGTCTCTCAGGCAAACTTTTATAAGCAATGCTTTTACAGTTGAGTTTTTGATAAATTTTTAGAGCAGTGACTATGAAATGATGCTCTATGAGCAGGAACTGGAATACAGCCTCATAGTTAAATATTTTTAAAACTAAAGCATAAATAGAAGAGCACTTTGCCTCTACATGGGCCAAGAAGTACTTGAGAGCATGGCTAAGTATCTCTCCTTTAGTAGTCTTAGGTGTGTATCAGTGCCTAATCAAAAAGGTGGTGAAGGCCCAGTGGCTGCATGAATTTTAGTTTGGGAAGAATTAAATCAGATATTGTAAATTATCACCTTGGCCATAAATTGGTTATTAAAAGATGTCTACATATAGTTACCTAAATGAGTTAACTTACTGTACTGAATAAATGAGTGTACTGTATCCAGTCAAGTAACAACGTTCACAACCAATGCTTACATAGAGTTTACTGTATGCTGTATGTACCTTACATAAGCACTTCACATAAGTGAACTTATTTAACCTTCAGAACAATCACATGAGGCAGATGCTCTTACTGCCATGTTACAGATGAATCATGCAACTGTTACTGCAACTGGTGGCAGGGCTGAGATTCAAACCCAGATAAACTGGCTCCTAAGTCCAAATGTTATGGAGATGCCTAACAAAAACAATGACTTTACTTCTGAATTGTTGACCTGTATGTAGCCCTCCTCTGTGGCAGGAATTATATAGCAGGCCACTATATTACAAATGATGAAAGAATAGGGTCTGTATGTGAGAATGTTTTTTCTTCTCTATTCCATGACAAGATACAGATCTAGCCCAGTGGAGAGTGGTATGAATATACAAGATAAAAATAGTGGTGGCACCTTTGATGCAATTTTCTCCTGATCAGTTATAGATCATAACTCTGACAGTGGGTAAGGATCAGGTTCTCATGAAGCATCAAAAATGAGGGTCCATAGTGTATCTATCTTGTGATCTCCATCTATAATCAATTCTTATCTACTTAAATATAAAGAAAAAACCCAAAAGGAACATATGTAATCCTGTGTAACTCTGAAGACATTTCCATACATGTTAAGACAGACTTTGTCAATGATCAGTAGTGGATTAACTATGTCCAAAGATCACCTTCTTCTGCATAAGTTCTTGGCTTGCTGGGAATTTACCAGGAAGGAAATAAGCATACTGCTATCAGTAGCATCCTTTTCTGTGATCACAAGCTGCAGCTCTCTTTAACTGCGTTCTTTCAGCATGCAACATAACATTTAGCTGCAACTATCTAATAGGAAGCTTACAGAGTTTGATTGGGTGGGAAGAAGCCTTTCTTCAGTTTCTTGTCTGTCGGGGTTGGGGTAGACTTGCTGCAAAGTGGCATCCTTCCGTGGTTCAGTTCGTGGTAATTGCCCATAAAGCTTTCCAGGGTCTCAGCAATGATGCTCAAGAAAATGGTTTGTCCTGGGACATGTGGACCTAGAGGATACCACCACCTTTGGGTGACTGCTCTTGGGGACTAACTTTGCTAACACTCTGATTCTGTAATTTGGGAACAGTAAAGTTACCCTTTAAAAACTGTGATGGAGTTCAAAATGGTTTTATCTGGTAGTATAGTAGTGGAAATAATAAAAATATATACAAATAGGGACTGAGGGACACACTTCCAAGAAATTCATTAATGTTTCTGGTGTTGGGAAGTCTCCCCAGGTAATTTATTTGGTTATATTTATTTTCACAAATCAGTTGTTCAATACAAGGGAGCACTACCTAGACTCAGCAAGGAAGCATCCTGTACATAAAGATACTTGGGTTCATATTGCTGAGCTTCTCAGCAGTTAACCAAGACCTGGACTTCTACATCCTCATTTATCTAATTCATAGCTCTGATAACAATGTTTCAGGATCTGTCCCCATTGCCATATCTAATGGTCAAACAGATCTTACAATATAGACTGATTATAAAGTATTTTAATGTGATAAGAAGTTTATGGTAATATATAGGTTTTGTAGTCATGTATGGATGTGAGAGTTGGACTGTGAAGAAGGCTGAGTGCCAAAAAATTGATGTTTTTGAACAGTGGTGTTGGAGAAGACTCTTGAGAGTCCCTTGGACTGCAAGGAGATCTAACCAGTCCATTCTAAAGGAGATCAGTCCTGGGTGTTCTTTGGAAGGAATGATGCTAAAGCTGAAACTCTAATACTTTGGCCACCTCATGTGAAGAGTTGACTCACTGGAAAAGACTCTGATGCTGGGAGGGATTGGGGGCAGGAGGAGAAGGGGACGACAGAGGATGAGATGGCTGAATGGCGTCACCGACTCGATGGATGTGAGTTTGAGTGAACTCCGCGAGTTGGTGATGGACAGGGAGGCCTGGCGTGCTGCGATTCATGGGGTTGCAAGGAGTTGGACACAACTGAGCGACTGAACTGACTGAACTGAAACTCCCAGAAAGTTCTTCTGATTATCATGATGTAAGTTTTACAGTTTGTTTGTTTCCTCTTGTTTTGGTTTTCCTGTCTTGCAATCTCTAATTTTTTTTAGTTTATATCTAATAGGCACTTGGAGGGAAAGTTCTATGCAGCTAAGCCTCAGTGTGGGTGAAGCAGGTTTCTAGTGATTAGCAACTAACTGGAATGAGGGGAACAAAGAAGTGTCTTCCTTCAGGCTTAGAAGTAAAATTCTGAAAGGTCATAAGATGGTAACACTCTACCAATAGAAATTAAAAGTCCATTAACTTATTCTTCATCCCCAGATTTCCTAGCCAGCCCAGAAAAATATGAGTGTACTCTGACTCCAGAATGGACATGTTGTTCAGTCACTAAGTTGTGTCCGATTCTGTGGGACCCCGTGGACTGCAGTACAACAGGCTTCCTTGTCCTTCACTATCTCTCAGAATTTGCTCAAACTCATATCCATTGAGTTAGTGATGCCATCCAATCATCTCATTCTCTGTTTTCCCCTTNGTCACTAAGTTGTGTCCGATTCTGTGGGACCCCGTGGACTGCAGTACAACAGGCTTCCTTGTCCTTCACTATCTCTCAGAATTTGCTCAAACTCATATCCATTGAGTTAGTGATGCCATCCAATCATCTCATTCTCTGTTTTCCCCTTCTCCTGCCCTCAATCTTTCCCAGCATCAAGGTCTTTTCCAATGAGTCAGTTCTTTGCATCAGGTGGCCAAAGTATTGGAGATTTAACTTCAGCATCAGTCCTTCCAATTAATATTCAGGGTTGATTTCCTTTAGGATTGACTCATTTGATCTCTTTGCTGTCTAAGAGACTCTCAAGAATCTTCTCCAGCACCACAGTTCAAAGGCTTCAATTCTTTAGTGCTCAGCCTTCTTTACGGTCCAACTTTCACATTCATACATGAATACTGGAAAAATCATAGCATTGATTATGTGGACCTTTGTTGGCAGTGATGTCTCTGATTTTTAAAATGCTGTCTAGGTTGGTCATAGCTTTTCTTCCAAGAAGCAAGCATCCTTTAATTTTGTGGCTGCAGTCACCATCCACAGTGATTTTGAAGCCCAAGAAAAGAAAGTCTGGTACTGTTTCCACTTTTTTCCCATCTATTTATCATGAAATGATGGAACCAGATGTCATGATCTTAGTTTTTGAATGCTGAGTTTTAAACCAACTTTTTCACTCCTCTTTCACCCTCATCAAGAGGTTCTTTAGTTCTTCTTCACTTTCTGCCATAAGGGTGGTGTCATCTGCATATCTGAGGTTATTGATTTTTCTCCTGGAAATCTTTCCAGCCTGGCATTTTGCATGATGTACTCTACATATAAGTTAAATAAGCAGGGTGACAATATACAGCCTGATGTACTCCTTTCCCAATTTTGAACCAGTCCATTGTTCCATATCCAGTTCTAACTGTTGCTTCTTGATCTGTGTACAGGTTTCTTAGGAGGCAGTTAAGGTGGTCTGGTATTCTCATCTCTTGAAGAATTTTCCACAGTTTATTGTGATCCACACAGTCAAAGGTTTTAACGTAATCAGTGAAGCAGACGTAGATATTTTTCTTGAATTCCCTTGTTTTTCCTATGATCCAATAGATGTTGGCAATTTGATCTCTGGTTCCTTTGCCTTTTCTAAATCCAGCTTGAACATCTGGAAGTTTTTGGATCACATACTGCTGAGGCCTAGCTGGAAGAATTTTGAGCATTACCTTGCTAGCATGTGAAATGAGTGCAATCGTACGCTAGTCTGAACAGTCTTTGACATTGCCTTTCTTAGGAATTGAAATGAAAACTGATCTTTTCCAGTCCTGCGGCCACTCTGAGTTTTTCCAATTTCACATATTTAGTGCAGCACTTTCTCAATGTCATCTTTGAGCATTGTAAATAGCTTAGTTGGAATTCCATCATCTCCACCAGCTTTGCTTATAGTAATGCTTCGTAAGGCCCACTTGACTTTACACTCCAGGATGTCTGGCTCTACGTCAGCGACCACACTGTTGTGGTTATCTAGGTCATTAAGTTCTTTCTTATATAGTTCTTCTGTGTATTATTGCCACCTCTTTTTAATCTCTTATGCTTCTGTTAGGTCATTGCCATTTCTGTCCTTTATTGTGCCCCATTGTTACTGAAATGTTCCCTTGGTATCTCCAATTTTCTTGAAGTGATCTCTAGTCTTTCCTATCCTGTTGTTTTCCTCGATTTCTTTGCTTTATTCACGTAAGAAGGCTTTCTTATCTCTCCTTGCTATTCTCTGGAATTCTGCATTCAGTTGGGTGTATCTTTCCCATTCTCCTTTGCCTCTTGCTTCTCTTCTTTTCTCGGCTATGTGTAAGGCCTCCTCAGACAACCACTTTACCTTCTTGGAGATACGTAGACTTAAAACTTAGGGAAAACTGTCTCTTTCTACTTGGTCCTAAATATTAACTCCAAGGATAGTAATGAGACAAGACCTAGCTCTAATATAGTCACTTTGGGGGCAGACAGATAATAAAATTTAGCTTTAATTTTTGCCATGAACTACCTTTTAGTACCATTAGATTCTATTCATAATGAATTCTGGTCAGTCTCTAAAGGAACACTCTCACCACATAGGAAATTAACCCATCCTTTCCTAAATGATTCTTGGCAGTCTCATTGGTCCTAAGGTCTGATGTTCAGAGTCTTAGAGATGAGCTACTCTGCCATGGAAGACACTGAGTAACTTGAGATTTAAACAGCATCATAAAAAGACCACATGGAGAGCAAGCAATGTGAACTTTGGAGGTTGGTAGGATGAGTGTAGGAAAGATGCTAAAACAAATCATATCTGGCCTCCAAGGGCATTAATGGGAGCTGGGTAGAAGAGGTTCCAGTCATATGAGTGATGGAGCTTAGGAGCAGTCCAGAGGTATGAGGAAGGAGTCTCAGTCATTCTCAATAACTGTTGTTGTATTCTTAGTGTATCATGTCTGGAGGCACTTGGTTTGAGTTGGTGTTATTCAGATGTCTTATTGTAAATTTACTATTTCCCCCTTTGTAATCAATGAGCATTATGTGTGGAGCAATATTTTGAGGCTACATATATCTTGTTCTTCTTTTCTCCTCTCACAGCTATTCAACTTTTCATTACTAATTTGGAGAGATAAATATCTCAAAATTGAGATTTCTTATAAGCAGATATTAGAACCCATTTTAAAAACCAACACACTCAATTAAAATTTTTGCCACACTACTACAACTTATTCATTAAGAGGCAAACACTTACCAAGCCCAAAGGGAAGCAACTTAAGACTTAAGGCCTATCACCCAGTTAACCTCTTTTCTCAGGTAACCTGATTTTTACCACATCTGGCAAGTCAAGTTTGTCCAGTCCAAGGTGGAACATCAACCAATTCCTAGAATTAGGGAACACTTGGAATTTTCTGGGTCAGGGCACTGATACTAGGGTGGGGCTCAGTGTGGGTTGATTTATGCAAGGAGTCAAGAATTTCCCCAGAGAGTGTGGGTGATGTCTGACAGCAGTGGGCTTGAGTGGCCTGAGGATTCCATTTTTTCGTTCAATAGGGAAAATTACTTCCTGAAACAGGTACAAAGACCTTCAGTGGAATTCTACAAGAGGATCCAACAAGAGATGTGGGGCAGAAAGGTGCACTGTCACTAAAACCAAGATTCTCAGCTTTTACTTGTCGTTCAGGACCATTCACTTTATAACATCTTCTCCTTGAAGAAGCCAGACAGTGGATCTGAGATAGGCTGTGTCAGCCACTGTCTTACACACTGAGACATATTCCAAGGGATTACATTGGCCTGTGACCTGGATTAAAACAGGCTTTCCTGATTTCCTGTGTAGACCTGTGTTGCCTAATACAACTGACCAGAAAAGACAGGATTGGTAATTTAAAAAAATTTTTAATTGAAATATAGTTGATTTACAATGTTGTGTTAATTTCTGCTGTACAGCAAAGTAAGTTATACATACATACATATATATATATTCTTTTCCATTATGGTTTATCACAGAATATTGAATATAGCTTCCTGTGCTATACAGTAGGACTTTATTTATCCATTCTGTATATAGTCATTTCCATATGCTAATCCCCAACTCTTAAAACTTCTCGCCCAGCCCCTTCCCCTTTAAAAAAAGAAACTGAAGTCATGTCTGACTCTTTGTGACCCCATGGACTTTCCGACTTCTCCATCCATGGGATTTTCCAGGCAAGAGTACTAGAGTGGGTTGCCATTTCCTTGGCAACACTACATCGCTATGCTTGTGAGTCTGTTTCTGTTTCATTTGCATCATACTTTAGATTTCACATATAAGTGATATCATGGTATTTGTCCTCTGTCTGACTTATTTTGCTTAGTATGGTCATCTCTAGGTCCATCCATGTTGCTGCAAATAGTATTATTTCATTCTTTTTAAGGACTGAGTAATATTAAGTCATATATATATATATATATATATCTCACATCTTCTTTATCCACTCATCTGTTGTTGGATATTTAGGTTGTGTCCATGCCTTGGCTAATATAAGTAAGGCTACTATGAACACAGAGGTGCATGTATCTATAGTTTTGCCTGGGCATATGCCCAGGAGTGGAATTGCTGGATCATATGGCAACTCTACCTTTAGATTACTGTTTTCCATAGTGGCTGCACCAGCTTACATTCCCACCACAGTGTAAGAGGGTTGCTTTTCTCCATACACTCTCCAGCACTCATTATTTGTAGACTTTTAAAAGATGGCCATTCTAACCATTGTGAGGTGGTACCTCGTTATAGTTTTAATTTGCATTTCTCTAGTAATTAGTGATGATGAGTATCTTTTCATGTGCCTGTTGGCCATCTGTGTGTCTTCTTTGGAGAAATGTCTGTTTAGATCTTCTGCCCATTTTTCGATTGGGTTGCTGATTTTTTTTTTGTTATTGAATTGGATGAATTATTCATATAGTTCGGAAATTAAACCCTATGATTGCATCATTTAAATATTTTCTCCCCATTCATAGGTTGTCTTTTCATTTTGTTTATGGTTTCCTTTGCTGTACAAAAATCTTACAAGCTTGATTACGTCCCATTTGTTTATTTTCGCTTTTATTTCTATTGCCTTGGGAATAGAAAACCTAAGAAAATATTTACATGATTTATATCAGAGAATGTTGTGCCTGTGTTCTCTTTTAGGTGTTTATGATATCTTGTTTTATATTTAAGTCTTTAAGCCATTTTGAATTTTTGTGTGTGCATGATGTGAGAATGTGTTCTAACTTCACTGATTTACGTGTGATTGTCTAAATTTCCCAATATTACTTGTTAGAGAGACTGTCTTTCCTCAATTGTATATTCTTGCCTCCTTTGATGAAGATTAATTGTCCATATGTGTTGATATCTTTTCAAGCAGTTGAAATTGTCTGCAGTCTGGCCAGCATGACAGTCATGAAGAAAGCAGTGAACTCTCCAAGAGTTTGACTTTTGCTCCTTTGACCTTACTGAGGAGGGACATAAAACAGTCTGGAAATGAATATATTAGAGGGTGGCTGGAGTATGGAGCCCCCAAAAGAATCCTCCACTGTCTGTCTCCCACAAGAGTTAAGTGAAATGAAGACTTAATTCATCCAGCACCTTCCCACAATCAGTCTACCTTCCTTCCCATCTGAGCACCTGTGTAGCATACTGCATTCAAACTCTCCCTTACTGAGTTTCACCAGTTGTTATAATTTTCCCTACTTGTTTTATACACTTTCTCTCACACATACTCTCTTTCTTAATTTGGGAATAATCCTGTAAGAAAGAGCTTTCCATTTCATTTCACATATGTATTTATATCTATGTGGATTCATAAATTCCTCTTTCTGTTCCCTTGGGTTATAATTCATTACCATCATTATCTATTTTGATGCCCCAAATGACCCAGGTTTGGCTAGTGAGACATCATAGACTTTTATCCCCAAATACTTTAGTGTGACTTCCTAGGAACAAAGTCATTCCTTTACATAAATCTCACCATGCATGTGTGCTCAGTCACTCAGTTGCATTGACTTTTTGCGACCCTCTGTAGCCCACCAGGCCCCTTTGTACATGGGATTAACCTGGCATGAATACTGGAGTGGATTGCCATTTCTTCTTCCTGACCCAGGAATGGAACGTGAGTCTCCTGCATTGATAGGCAAATTCTTTACCACTGAGTCACCTGGGAAGCCCTATAATCTCAGCATAGTAGTCAAAATCAGAACATTTAATGTTCATACATTATTATTATTATCTAATTCACAGCCTATGTTAAAATGTGTATATTTTCCTAATAGTGTTCTGTATAGCTCCTTTACCACCCCTCTCCTCCCCCATTCCATCTTTATCCAGTCATCTGTTGATGGGCATTTATGTTGCTTCCATGTCTTGGCTATTGTAAATAGTGCTGCAATGAGCATTGGGATGCATATATCTTTCAAATTATAATTTTCTCTGGATATATACTCAGGAGTGGGATTGCAGGACCATATAGTAACTCTATTTTCAATTTCTAAAGGAACCTCCATACTGGTTGCCATAGTGACTGTGCCAATTTATATCTCCACCAGCAATGTAGGAGGGTTTCTTTCTGTGAGCTGTATTTTAAAAGCCATTCCTAAAATTAGGATAATTTTAAGGGAAAATCAGGGGTGGTGGTAGGAAGCCAAAGGAAAGGGTGGGCCTTCAAAATGTATTTATTGTGTGAGCTCTCCCTACCACATTTCTTCCTAATATTAAAATCAATGAAAACTTAGGTTGTTTTCATTTCTTTAAAAAAAATTAATTTATTGTTTAATTGAAGCATACTTGCTTTACAGAATTTTGTTGTTTTCTGTCAAACCTCAATATGATGCATATATCCCCTCCCTTTTGAACCTCCCCCCATCTCCCTCCCCATATCACCCCTATAGGTTGATACAGAGCCGCTGTTTGAGTTTCCTGACCCATACAGAAAATTCCTGTTGGCTATCTATTTTCCATATGGTATTGTAAGTTTCCATGTTACTCTTTCCCTCTCCATCTCACCCTCTCCTCCACCCTCCCCATCCCCATAAGTCTGTTCTCTCTGTCTGTTTCTTCACTGTTGCTCTGTAAGTAAATTTTTCAGTACCATTTTTCTAGAGTCCATATATGTGTGTTAGAATATGATATTTATCTTTCTCTTTCTGACTCATTTCACTCTGTATAATAGGTTCTAGGTTCATCCTCCTCATCAGAACTGACTCAAATGTGTTCCTTTTTATGGCTGAGTAATACTCCATTGTGTATGCTGCTGCTGCTGCTAAGTCGCTTCAGTCGTGTCCGACTCTGCGAGATCCCATAGATGGCAGCCCCCAGGCTCCCCCATCCCTGGGATTCTCCAGGCAAGAACACTGGAGTGGGTTGCCATTTCCTTCTCCAATGCATGAAAGTGAAAAGTGAAAGGGAAGTTGCTCAGTCGTGTCTGACTCTTAGCGACCCCGTGGACTACAGCCCACCAGGCTCCTCCATCCATGGGATTTTCCAGGCAAGAACACTGGAGTGGGGTGCCATTGTATATATGTACCACAATTTCTTTATGCATCCATCTAGGTTGCTTCCATGTTCTAACTATTGAAAATAGTGCTGCAATGAACAATGGGATGCATGTGTCTTTTTCAGTTTTGGTTTCCTCAAGGCATATGCCTAGGAGTGGGATTTCTGGGTCATATGGTGGTCTTATTCCTAGTTTTTTAAGGAATCACTATACCATCTTCCATAGTGGCTGTATCAATTTACATTCCCACCAACAGTGCAAGAGTGTTCCCTTTTCTCNCATTGGATATTCTTGCCTCCTTTTTCAAAAATAACGTACCCATAGGTACATGGGTTTCTTTCTGGGCTTTCTGTCTTGCTCCATTGGTCTGTATTTCTGTTTTTGTGCCAGTACCATACTGTCTTGATGACTGTAGCTTTGTAGTATAATCTGAAGCCAGGAAGGTTGAGTCTTCCAGCTCCATTCTTTTTTGTCAAGACTGCTCTGGCTATTCGGGGCCTTTTGTGTTTCCATATGAATGTTGAAAGTTTCCGTTCTAGTTCTGTGAAAAATGCCATTGGTAATTTGATAGGGATTGCATTGACTCTGTAGATTGTATTTGGTAGTATAGTCATTTTCACAATATTGATTCTTCCTACCCAGGAATATGGAATATCTCCCCATCTGTTTATGTCATCTTTGATTTCTTTCATTAGTGTCATAATTTTTTTGTGTACAATTCTTTTGTCTCCTTAGGTAAGTTTATTCCTGGATACTTTTTTTTTTTTTGGTGGATGTCTGCATTTCTTTTTTCTTTTGATATAAAGTATATAATGAAATACATAAATACTAAGTGTACCATTGATGAGTTGTATTAAGTGTAATTCTTCCATATAATCCAAATCCCTAGGATACAGAACATGACCATCAGGATACAGAACATGGCCATTACCCTAAAAAAACAACCCTTGTACTCTTTCTGATATATCCTTATCCCTCACTGATCAGTGGCAACAACTATTCTTATTTTTTTCATGATAACTTAATTTGACTTGCTTTAAAACTTTAAATAAATAAGTAAAAATCAATGAAAACCTTTAAATGAAGGTAGAGTAGAAACTTAGGAAGCCATTAAGATAAAAAATAATATAAAGTAAGGGAAAAAAAAGTACAGGGTAAAAATAAGCTCACAAGTCCGATAAAGGGAAACAGTTAAGGTTTTTTAAATAACAAGATAAAGTGGATGAGATTTAAAATAGAAGACAGGTTATAAAGCAGTGAGGTAAAAGATTAAAACATAAAAAAGGAAGAAGATAAGATCTAAGAGAGAATACAAATGTTCCATGAGCTAGAAAGGTAAAATATTGATAGAGATTAAAGATTAAAAATAGGAAATATGAAATAAAAAGGTAAACATCAAAAATATGAAAATAGTAACACATAAAAATAGAGAGAATATACTTAAAATCAAAACAAAAATCTGAAAGTGAAGAACTAGAGAGCCTCTTGATGAAAGTGAAAGAGGAGAGTGGAAAAGTTGGTTTAAAGCTCAACATTCAGAAAACGAAGATCATGGCATCTGGTCCCATCACTTCATGGCAAATAGATGAGGAAACAGTGGAAGCAGTGGCTGACTACTTTTTTGGGCTCCAAAATCACTGCAGATGGTGACTGCAGCCATGAAATTAGAAGACGCTTACTCCTTGGAAGGAAAGTTATGATCAACCTAGACAGCACATTAAGAAGCAGAGACATTTGTTTATTTTTGCTTTTATTTCCAGTATTCTGGGAGGTGGATCATAGAGGATCCTACTGTGATTTATGTCGGAGAGTGTTTTGCCTATATTCTCCTCTAGGAGTTTTATAGTTTCTGGTCTTACATTTAGATCTTTAATCCATTTTGAGTTTTTTTTGTGTGTGGTGTTAGAAAGTAATCTAGTTTCATTTTTTTACAAGTGGTTGACCAGTTTTCCCAGCACCACTTATTAAAGAGATTGTCTTTACTCCATTATATATTCTTGCCTCCTTTGTCGAAGATAAGGTGT